>ML661896.1:13968255-14048177 GCA_007570785.1 Antilocapra americana
GCACGTGGCTCTTTCAATTCTGGTTTCCTCGGTGTATATGCCCAGCAGTGGGATTGCCGGGTCATATGGCAGGTCTATTTGCAGCTTTTTAAGGAACCTCCACACTGTTTTCCATAGTGGCTGTACTAGTTTGCATTCCCACCAACAGTGTAAGAGGGTTCCCTTTTCTCCACATCCTCTCCAGCATTTATTGCTTGTAGACTTTTGGATGGCAGCCATTCTGACTGGTGTAAAGTGGTACCTCATTGTGGTTTTGATTTGCATTTCTCTGATAATGAGTGATGTTGAACATCTTTTCATGTGTTTGTTAGCCATTTTTATATCTTCTTTGGAGAAATGTCTGTTAAGTTCTTTGGCCCACTTTTTAATTGGGTTGTTTATTTTCCTAGAATGGAGCTGCAGGAGTTGCTTGTATATTTTTGAGATTAATTGTTTGTCCGTTGCTTCATTGGCTATTATTTTCTCCCATTCTGAAGGCTGTCTTTTCACCTTGCTTATAGTTTCCTTTGTTGTGCAAAAGCTTTTAATTTTAATTAGGTCCCATTAAAACATATGGCATATTCCTAAAGCCAGTTTTTTGTTCAGAATTCACAAGGATTTTTCTGGAAGTAATAAATTGCCAATTTAGTGCATATTTCATTTCCTTGGTATGGCTTTCTGTGTTCATCCTTGTTAGGATATGTTTGACTTATCTCTCTTGATTTGTGCCACTTTCTTTTTCCTTCTCTGCACAGTCCACTCACCTTCCAGTCTTTCCCATTCATTTGAGAATATGCAGGTTTGATGTAGGTGAATTGGCCTCCCTGAAGACAAGAGGTTTGACACAGATTGCAGAAACTTTCCTGTAAAGTTGTATATCAGATGGAGAGCTGTTAAAAGAAACAGCTGCCTAAAGCACCTCATTTCATATTACCTGGAGAGGGAAGTTTTGTCAGAAGCCATCACACTGAATATGTGAAAATGCCTTGCCCAGCATATCCACTAACAACACATTATAGACATTATTGCCATGAATAATTGAAATTGTTTCCCACTGAGTTTACATTATTAGCATCTGTTTGAGCAGCATGGTAATAAAGTCAGAGGTAAAAAACACACTCTGAATATTTAATAATAATATTTTGCATTTTTATGATGTGTTATATTTTGGAAGTGAAGTTTAATGGATCATAATGAATAAGTGAGATGCCCAGGAGGTACTTTGGAAGCAAGTCAAGCTCACTATGCCCATTTCACAGTTTAAAAAACAGAGTACCTGAGAGATTCAGGGATTTGTTCAGTGTAGGTCCCTGAGCTGACATGAGAAGGAAATAACAGAAAATTGCTGAACCTTTTATTGAGTTCTGCACTCCAAAGTTATTTTACTCATTCTGTTAAGAAAAGGGAAATTAAGATAAAAATGTAATATTTGGTGTTTTAAAATTAAATTTAAGTATCAGAATAACACTGAAAATTACTTCTTACTCAAAATGGTAAATGAAGCAAAGGAGGATGGCTTCTTGATTCTTGAAAACTCTTCAACACTGAAGATGTCTATAAGTAGATATTAGGCATTTAAGAGAGCTGTAGAGTAATGACAGTTTTTAGGTGAATTGCCCTGAAGATTTAGGTCATGAGTATTCTAAGTCAAGAAGCTGTTCTGTTATTACAAACTAGTGTGTGGGCTTGCTGAGATACATGCAGTCAAGTGTCATCCTAAGGGCCCTTTGTCTTCGTACTGATTTCCAAGAACTTTGTAACTTGACATGAGAAAATCTGTACCAAAGATTCTGTACAAAATAACCAGACACGTATGCGCCTGGTAAGGCACTTCAGTCATGTCTGACTCTTTGTGACCCTATGGCCTGTAGCCCACCAGGCTCCTCTGTGCATGGGATTCTCCAGGCAAGAATACTGGGGTGGGTTACCATGTCCTCCTCCAGGATGTCTTTCCAACCCAGGGATCAAACCTGAGCCTCTTATGTCTCCTGCATTGGCAGGCAGTTGCTTTACCACTAGTGCCACCTGGGAAGACAATCAGACACATTCAAGGTGATTATAAACAACTCCTAATTTCTAAAAAGTAACCAAGTGTGAAAGACCATTTCTCAAATATTTTTAATTTATCACTTCTAATCAGTAAAAAACATCTCAAGAAAAAGATTTCTGACATTGTTAAACATAATACAGTTGGCTCTTGAAGAAGGGTTGCGGGATTAAAGGTGCAGACTCCCATGCAGTCAGAAATTTGCTTATAAGTTTTGAATCCTTCAAAATTTACCTAAAGCTCAGCTGGTAAAGAATCCACCCGAAATGCCAGAGACCCCGACTCAATTCCTGGGTCAGGAAGTTCCACTGGAGAAGGGATAGGCTACCCAGTCCAGTATTGTAGGTCTTCCTTTGTGGCTCATCTGGTAAAGAATCTGCCTGGAGAATTCCATGGACTGTATAGTCCCTGGCATCTCAAAGAGTCGGACATGACTGAGCGACATTTACTGGCTAACAGCAGTTTATTGTTGACTGGAACCCTTACCAGTAACATTAGTAGTCAGCTAACACATATTTTCTATGTTATATGTATTATATACTATACTCTTACAATAAAATAAGCCCGAGAAAGTGTTAGGAAAATCATAAGAGAAAAGCTCTTATAGTTCTGTACTGTAATTAGTGACACCATAATTTTATTTTGTCTCTTTACAAGATGAAATATCTTTCAGTACCTTTATCAGTAGGAACTTATACAATACAAAACAATAGATGCTATATGTATTAAACTCAACAAGAACAAAGAAAAAGGAAACTGAAAAATAAGTTTATATTTATTTGCAGTCATAAAAATTCATGCATCGATAACTAAGAATCAGCAATGTGGCTGGTTTATGGTAGCCTATTGTAATTGATTTAATTGCTTCATGGTAACTTAGCTTTTACAGGTACATATCATAACATTTTTATCACATACAGTTTTATAATCATTGTAATTGTTATTATAATGTTGTCTGAGGAAGCCTTACAAACAGCTGAGAAAAGAAGAGAAGCTAAAGGCAAAGGAGAAAAGGAAAGATATGCCTATTTGAATGCAGAGTTCCAAAGAATAGCAAGAAGAGATAAGAAAGCCTTCCTCAGTGATCAATGCAAAGAAATAGAGGAAAACAATAGAATGGGAAAGACTAGAGATCTCTTTAAGAAGATTAGAGAACAATGGAATATTTCATGCAAGGATGGGCACAATAAAACAGAAATGGTATGGACCTAACAGGAACAGGAGATATTAAGACGAGGTGCCAAGAATACACCAGAGAACTATACAAAAAAGATCTCCCTGCCCCAGATAACCATTATGGTAAGATCACTTACCGGAGCCAGACATCCTGAAAAGTGAAGTCAAGTGGGCCTTTGGAAGCATCATCACGAACAAAGCCACTGGAGGTGACGGAATTCCAGTTGAGCTATTTGAAATCCTAAAAGATGATGCTGTGAAAGTGCTGCATTTAATATGCCAGCAACTTTGGAAAATGCAGCAGTGGCCACAGGACTTGAAAAGGTCAGTTTTCATGCAATCTCAAAGAAAGGCAATGCCAAAGATGTTCAAACCACCGCACAATTGCACTCATCTCACATGCTAGCAAAGTAATGTTTAAAGATCTCCAAGGCAGACTTCAACAGTATGTGAACTGTGAACTTCCAGATGTTCGAGATGGATTTAGAAAAAGCAGAGGAACCAGAGATCAAATGGCCAACATCCATCGGATTATTGAAAGAGCAAGAGAGTTCCAGAAAAACATCTACTCATGCTTTATTGACTATGCCAAAGCCTTAGACTGTTTGGATCACAACAAACTGTGGAAAATTCTTCAAGAGATGGGAACACCAGAACATCTCTCCTGCCTCCTGAGAAATCTGTATGCAGGTCAAGAAGCAACAGATAAACTGAGACATGGAACAACAGACTGGTTCCAAATTGGGAAAGGAGTATGTCAAGGCGGTATATTGTCACTCTGCTTTTTAACTTAAATGCAGAGTACATCATGTGAAATACCAGGCTGGATGAATTATAAGTTGGAATCAACATTGCTGGGAGAAATATCAATAAACTCAGATATGCAGATGATACCACCCTTATGGCAGAAAACGAAGAACTAAAGAACTCTTGATGAAAGTAAAAGAGGAGAGTGAAAAAGTGGGCTTAGAGCTCAACATTCAGAAAACTAAGATCATGGCATCTGGTCCCATCACTTCATGACAAATAGATGGGGAAACAGTGGAAACAGTGAGAGACTTTATTTTTTGAGGCTCCAAAATCACTGCAGATGGTGACTACAGAAATGAATTTAAAAGATGCTTGCTTCTTGGAAGAAAAGCTATGACCAACCTAAACAGCACATTAAAAAGCAGAGACATTACTTTGCTGATAGAGATCTTTTGGTCAAGGCTATGGTTTTTCCAGTAGCCATATATGAATGGGAGAATTGGACTATAAAGCAAGCTGAATGCTGAAGAACTGATGCTTTTGAACTGTGGTGCTGGAGAATACTCTTGAGAGTCCCTTGGACTGCAAGGAGATCCAACCAGTCCATCCTAAAGTCCTGGGTGTTCATTGGAAGGACTGATGCTGAAGCTGAAACTCTAATACTTTGGCCACCTGGTGTGAAGAACTGATTCATTTGAAAAGTCCCTCATGCTGGGAATGATTGAAAGTGGATGGAGAAGAGGATGACAGAAAATGAGAGGACTGGCTGGCATCACTGATGTGATGCACGTGAGTTGGAGTAAGCTCCAGGTGTTGGTGATGGACAGGAATGCCTGACATGCTGCAGTCCATGGGATCTCACAATCATATTTATGTATAGTATTGGAAACAATATTACATTTTTTACACTTCTTTGTCTTTGGTGATAAGCTGATGGTCATTTTCTCCAATTACAAGAGAGAGACATGTTATATAGTAATATAATTATTTGAAAACAAAAATATAAAACAGAAAACTAACACATCACTGATTTTATTTTTAGCATCAGTCGCCTTATACCTGCATGTGAGACTAGTATTTGTTTACATATGTTTTATACATTCATGACATATTTACTCAGTCTGAGTTTTTTCGTATTTTCACATTTTTTCCAATGTATTTATTGAACAACTTTTCAAGGATCAGTTATATGTGTGTGTGTATTTATTTTTTGTTTTATTTTTTGCCAGAAAAAGTGCATACAGGATAAGTCCACTGTAACATTCTTCCAGTACTATAAACTATATTTGCATAAATGAATGTATGTGAAGTCATAAAATGTATAAATGTATATTAACATATACTTGTATAAAATTTTATTTTAAACAGCATTTTAAAATATCAGCTATTTAATGCTTAGCGTATTGTTTAAGATTATCTGATTGTAAGTACAGATTTAACATATATTGTTCGAAACTTCATCAATATGGACTAAATAGAATGTTAAAATAAGGATCCTAAAGTTCCTAGTTAACTTTGGCATATTTCACTATTTGTCTCAGAATTTCACAGTAACTTTTGACAAACGTCAGAGTCAAAGCAAGCTGTTTTAAATAACGATAGAATTTTGAAAATTGCATCTGTTATTGAAAAAAAAGGGGGGCTATTGCTTAATCTCTTAATTTATAAATCTACTTTGGGGTCCGGAGTGATTCTGTTCACTTATTCAGTGTCCCAGAACTGAGATTAAGTCATAGTCCTGATCACTTGACATTTAGAGTTTCGGGGTTTTTTTTCCTTCCCCTTCTTTCTTCATCTTGCTTCTTGCTAGGAAATGGCAGTAAATTGAGAGTTGCCTTAAAAAGAAAAAAATTTTGTATTTCATGATTAGATGTTAGAATATTAAAATACCCCTTACTTAAAATATAAACCTCATAGCAATAGAAGCTTATTTTCTGTCAGTCTCCATCTATCCTCAGCCTTCAAATTTTGAGTGTTCTCTGTTGATTACATAAGAAAATTCCACCCCTCAGTATAATGTATAAGACATAATATTATTTATCTGTGGATAAATATTTACCTTTATTTTATTTCTCTTGATTCTCATGGCCAACCCGTGTTCTGCCCAAACTAAATCATTTATTTTGAAATTTCTTTTCTATTCTTCCTGACTTCCCTGATTGTGTTCATGGTCTTCTCATTGCACAACATTCTATTTATTCTCTTTCCACATAGCCTGAGTCTTGTCAACAGCAAAGCTAATCTTAAATTCCGTATCTTCCATGAATTCTTCTTTGAACCTCAGAACTCGAAGTGAGCTCTCTCTTCTCTGAACTTCCCGCGGTCTCTATCTAGAGCAAATCTATCTTTTAAATTTATTTATTTTGATTGGAGGCTAATTACTTTATTTTTTTTTTTTTTTTTTTCCAAACACTCAGCTTTTTATTGAATGTGGTTTAGTCAAAAAGACCAAAGCCCATGTCATCATCAGACTCTTCAGATTCTTCTTTCTTTGCTTCTACTTTCTTCTCCTCAGCTGGGGCAGCAGTGGTGGATGGGGCAGGACCTCCTGCTGGGGCAGCACCAGCTGCTGGGGCAGGTCCACCAGCCCCCACATTGCAGATGAGGCTCCCGATGTTGACATTGGCCAAAGCCTTTGCAAACAAACCTGGCCAGAAAGGCTCAACATTTACACCGGCTGCTTTAATGAGGGCATTGATCTTATCCTCCGTGACCGTCACCTCATCGTCGTGCAGGATGAGGGCAGAGTAGATGCAAGCGAGCTCCGAGACGGAGGCCATGGTGCGGGCGAACGCTAGGTGGGGGCTGCCGGGCCCGGTGCTAGTCGCCGGATGAAGTGAGGGCCTCACCCCAAAACGGCCTTAGCTTCCTCGGAAGAACCGAGCACCTTAGCGGCAGCGGAGGAAAGAGACATGATTGGAGGCTAATTACTTTAAATATTGTAGTGGTTTTTGCCATACATTGACATGAATAAGCCATGGGTATTCATATCCAGTCTGCCAGGCTATAATCTCTGCAGATTAGATTTCTGGCTGATTGATCTTTGTCTTGTCATTAGCACTCTCAAAGTAAAAGACTTTCTCTTTGTTCATTCATTTGTTTATTTGATCACCACTCAGCTAATATTGCTTTAGGAGCCTTCAAGTGCTACTCACTGCCCTACTACTAAGTAGGTATTCAACAGATTTTTTTTCTTTTTGGCATAGTTAAGAATGAGCCAAAAAGTGTCAGTTTGAAAGGACCTAGAAGCTGAGAAAGAAGGCTACCTGACAACAGAGATAAGATAGACTCTTGTTATTAAATTTCCATGGAGATTAGTACTGTTGTTGAATAAATCCTCTCTAAGGTGCTATAATGGCAATTTCTAGTAGATGTAGCAGTTGTAGCTAGGAAGAAAAAATATATATGTGATGCAGATTTTCTTCTTCTCTGTATTTGATATACGACTTTGATATACGACTTCACTAGCTTCACTAGCTTTTGTGGTTCAGAATTAACTTGAGTTCTGAGGGGCTGATTTCTGCTCCCTCTGTATACTTATCTCTTCCATATGTAAACTTGCTTCCTTTGAAGTTAATACGAATTCATATGTGGCAGAGATAAAACTATTAACAATCATTTCTTAAAACTCCTATCAGACATATACATGAATACTTGAGGACTTAAGAAAATCTTTCTGCAAGACTTAAACACAAGCAAAAGAGTAGTTTCCAAGAATATAAGTCAGAAAAAAATCACATGAAGATTTTTAAAGCAGAATGTAAATAAATGTATTTATTTAAGCTCCAGTGATTAATTTTAAATGTATTGAAATATAACACATGGATGTCTCTATGATAAATGTCCCTACATATGCAAATTTTGCCTCATGTAAAATATAAAAGATATATGTTGACATTTTCTAAGAAATAGAGTCTCTAACATTAATTTTTTGCATCGGAAAAATAGAAATATACCTGAAATTTAATACTTGATACTTCTCCAAACCGCTTTACAGGTTGGTAAGAATTCTTTATGGTACATATCTTATTAGCAAACTAGAACCCAAAATGTGAATTGTAAGGAAAAAAGATAATCTTTCACTAGTCAATTATTTTCTGGAGGGGGAAGAACCTAGGGAATTGTACATCAGTGATGGAAATTAAAAAGGAGTTACAAATATTATCTTAGTTACACACTTGTCAGCTTAGATGTAAACAAAACCCATGCTGTTAAATGAAGTGTTTGTTCTTACCCATTCCTTTTTGTGAACAGAATCATGTTAATTGAAGTTACAGTTTTACAGGTAGAAGCTGGGCTATTGATTGTTTCTCTCTAGAGGGTTGATTGTAAGTCTTGACTATTTGGCTTAAATTGCTCAACCGCAGAATGTGGTCCACAGAAGGGAATGGCAAACCACTTCAGTATTCACACCTTGAGAACCCCATGAACAGTATGAAAAGTCAAAAAGATAGGGCATTGAAACATGAACTCCCCAGGTCAGTAGGTGCCCAATATGTTACTGGAGATCAGTGTAGAAATAACTCCAGAAAGAATGAAGGGATGGAGCCAAAGCAAAAACAACACCCAATTGTGGATGGGACTGTTGATAGAAGCAAGGTCCGATGCTGTAAAGAACAGTGTTGCATAGGAACCTGGAATGTTAGGTCCACGAATCAAGGCAAATTGGAAGTGGTCAAACAGGAGATGGCAAGAGTGAACATCAACATTCTAGGAATCAGTAAACTAAGATGGACTGGAATGGGTGAATTTAACTCAGATGACTATATCTACTACTGTGGGCAGGAATCCTTTAAGTGAAATGGAGTAGCCATCATAGTCAACAAGAGAGTCCAAAATGCAGCACTTAGATGCAATCTCAAAAACGACAGAATGATCTCTGTTCATTTCCAAGGCAAACCATTCAATATCACAGTAATCCAAGTCTATGCCCCAACCAGTAGCGCTAAAGAATCTGAAGTTAAACGGTTCTATGAAGACCTACAAGACCTTCTAGAGCTAACACCCCAAAAAAGATGTCCTTTTCATTATAGGGGACTGGAATGTAAAAGTAGGAAGTCAAGAGAGACCTGGAGTAATAGGCAAATTTGGCCTTGGAGTACAGAATGAAGCAGGGCAAAGGCTAATAGAGTTTTGACAAGAGAACTCACTGGTCATAGCAAACACCCTCTTCAAACAACACAAGAGAAGACTCTACACATGGACATCACCAGATGGTCACACTGAAATCAGATTGATTATATTCTTGACAGCCAAAGAGGGAGAAGCTCTACACAGTTAGCAAAAACAAGACCGGGAGCTGACTGTGGCTCAGATCATGAACTCCTTATTGACAAATTCAGACTGAAACTGAAGAAAGTGGGGAAAACCACTAGACCATTCAGGTATGACCTAAATCAAATCCCTTATGACTACATAGTGGAAGTGAGAAATAGATTGAAGGGACTAGATCTGATAGACAGAATGCCTGATGAACTATGGACGGAGGTTTGTGACATTATACAGGAGACAGGAATCAAGATCATTCCCAAGAAAAAGAAATGCAAAAGAGCAAAATGGCTGTCTGAGGAAGTGTTACAAATAGCTGTAAAAAGAAGAGAAGCCAAAAGCAAAGGAGAAAAAGAAAAATATACCAATTTGAATGCAGAGTTCCAAAGAATAGCAAGGAGAGATAAGAAAGCCTTACTCAGTGATCAATGCAAAGAAATAGAGGAAAACAATAGAATGAGAAAGACTAGAGATCTCTTCAACAAAATTAGAGATACCAAGGGAACATTTCATACAAAGATGGGCTCAATAAAGGACAGAAGTGGTAGGAACCTAACAAGCAGAAGATATTAGGAAGAGGTGGCCAAGAATACACAGAAGGATTGTACAAAAAAGATCTTCACAACCCAGATAATTATGATGGTGTGATTACTCACACTCACCTAGAACTAGACATCCTGGAATGTGAAGCCAAGTGGGCCTTAGGAAACATCACTATGAACAGAGCTAGTGGAAGTGATGGAATTTGAGTTGAGCTATTTCAAATCCTAAAAGATGATGCTGTGAAAGTGGTGCACTCAATATGTCAGTAAATTTGGAAAACTCAGCAATGGCCATAGGACTCAAAAAGGTCAGTTTTCATTCCAATCCCAAAGAAAGGCAATGCCAAAGAATGCTCAAACTACTACACAATTGCACTCATCTCACATGCTAGTAAAGTAATGCTCAAAATTCTCCAAGCCAGACTTCAGCAATATGTGAACTGTGAACTTCCAGATGTTCAAGCTGGTTTTAGAAAAGGGAGAGGAACCAGAGATCAAATTTCCAACATCCACTGGATCATCGAAAAGCAAGAGAGTTCCAGAAAAGCACCTATTTCTGCTTTATTGGCTATGCCAAAGCCTTTGATTATGTAGATCACAGTAAACTGGAAAATTCTGAAAGAGATGGGAATACTAGACCATCTGACCTGCCTCTTGAGAAATGTGTATGCAGGTCAGGAAGCAACAGTTAGAACTGGACATGGAACAACAAACTGGTTCCAAATAAGAAAAGGAGTATATCAAGGCTGTATATTGTCACTCTGCTTATTTGACTTATATGCAGAGTACATCATGAGAAACGCTGGGTTGGAGGAAGCACAAGCTGGAATCAAGATTGCCGGGAGAAATATCAATAACCTCAGATATGCAGATGACACCACCCTTATGGCAAAAGTGAAGAGGAGCTAAAGAGCCTTTTGATGAAAGTGAAAGAGGAGAGTGAAAAAGTTGGCTTAAAGCTCAACATTCAGAAAACTAAGATCATGGCATCTGGTCCTATCACTTTATGGCAAATAGATGGGGAAACAATGGAAACAGTGTCAGACTTTATTTTTCTGGGCTCCAAAATCACTGGAGATGGTGATTGCAGCCATGAAATTAAAAGACGCTTCCTCCCTGGAAGGAAAGTTATGACCAATCTAGACAACACTTTAAAAAGCAGAGACCGCTTTGGCTATATGAGGTTTTTTGTATTTCCATACAAACTGTTGGTGGGAATGTAAACTAGTACAGCCACTATGGAAAACAGTGTGGAGGTTCCTTAAAAAGCTGCAAATAGTCCTACCATATGACCTAGCAATCCCACTGCTGGGCATATACACCGAGGAAACCTGAATTGAAAGAGCCACCTGTACCCCAATGTTCATCGCTGCATTGTTTACAATAGCCAGGACATGGAAGCAACCTAGATGCCCATCAACTGATGAATGGATAAGAAAGCTGTGGTACATATACACAATGGAATATTACTCAGCATTAAAAAAAAATCATTTGAATCAATTCTACTCAGATGGACTGAACTGGAGCCCATTATCCAGAGTGAAGTAAGCCAGAAGCAAAAACAACAATACAGTATATTAACACATATATATGGAATTTAGAAAGACAGTAACGAGAACCCAGCATGCGAGACAGCAAAAGGAACGCAGATGTATAGAATAGACTCGTGGACTCTGTGAATGAGGGAAAGGGTGGGATGATATGGGAGAATGGCATTGAAACATGTTAATTATCATATGTCTAATCAATCGCCAGCCCAGGATTGGTTCTCGGGGCTGGTGCAGCGAGATTTCCTGGGGGGGAGGAAGGAGGGAGGGGGGAGGGAGGGGTTTCTGGAGGGCAAGCATATGTAAACCCATGGTGATAGCATGGCATTGTATGACAAAAACAATAAAAGGGAGGGAAAAAAAAAGCAGAGACCTTATTTTGTCAACAAAGGTCCGTTTAGTCCAGGCTATGGTTTTTCCAGTAGTCATGTATGGATGTGAGAGTTGGACTATAAAGTAAGCTGAGCACCGAAGAACTGATGGTTTTGAATAGTGGTGTTGGAGAAGACTCTTGAGAGTCCCTTGGGCTGCAAGGAGATCCAACCAGTCCATCCTAAAGGAAATAAGTCCTGAGTATTCTTTGCAAGGACTGATGCTGAAGCTGAAACTCCAGTACTTTGGCCACCTGATGCAAAGAGCTGACTCATTTGAAAAGACCCTGATGCTGGGAAAAAATTGAGGGCAGGAGGAGAAGGCGACTACAGTGGATGATATGGTTGGATGGCATCACCAACTCAATGGACATGGGTTTGGGTGAACTCCGAGAGCTGGTGATGGACAGGGAGGCTTGGCATGCTGCAGTTCTTGGGGTCTCAAAGAGTCAGACATGACTGAGTGACTGAGCTCAACTGTTCAGCCCTCTGGGGAATCAATATCATCAAACTCTTTTCAAAGTTTATATATCTATATCTATATATGTATATATACATATATATATACAACCTATACATATATAGGTTGTAAATAAGTTCATCATGAATTTTTGTTTTTAAGTTTCTTTGTAATCGTAAGTTTAGCATTCAAATTAATTTCTGAAAACACAAAAAATATACTTCTTAAAACTGAGTAAACTTGGTTATATTTTGCCTTGGAGATTTCTTTTTCTTCTGCATATTATTCTAGTGTTAATATTTTTGTCCTTTATTTCAATGTAGTTGAGTCCAAAGGACCACAAGATATGATTTTCACTTTTTATTTCTGTATCAATCAATTTCTTACCTTGTTTTCTTTTTCACCTACTAGCTTGTGATATTTACTCTAGCATTTCCAAGTCTCTTGTAATCACTATGAACTATCTACACCCTACAACCAGGTATTTAAATGATTCTACTTACTTCAGTTTAGACTGTATTTTCCATTAATTCTTATTTTTTCCTCTTTGAATTCATTATCATCCAAAAATTGGCAAGCCTGATATAATATTAAGTAACCACATTCTTTATTTTCTTGATCAATTTCAGTATTTTAAAAAGTCATACATGCAGATTATTTTGATTCCTTTAGTGTCAGAGACAGTTGTGTTTTCTAAAATAAACCCTGGGATAAAATGAGAAAATTGAAAAAGAAAAATTCTTATTTACCTTTTTTTTTACCTTACATTCTTTAAATACCTTTTTTTTTAAATAATATCAAAATCCAATCAGAGAAAGTAATCCTCAACTGCTCATTATCAGTACAGCTCTAGGGTTCAGTTGCCATTTTAGTGCGGTGGAATCTTGAAAAAAAAGCTGATATGAGTAGTCCTCCACAAATTTGAAAGTAAAAATAATCAAGAAAGACAGTGGTATATGTACCACAGCTTTCTTATCCATTAGTCAGTTGATGGGCATCTAGGTTGCGGATGATATGGGAGAAGGGCATTGAAGCATGTTAATTATCATATGTCTAATCAATCGCCAGCCCAGGATTGATGCTCCAGGCTGGTGCAGCGAGATTTCCCGGGGGGGAGGGAGGAGGGAGGGGGGTTCCGGGAGGGAAGCATATGTAAACCCATGGTGATATCATGACAATGTATGGCAAAAACAATAAAAAAAAAAAAGACAGTGGTGGAATTCTATTGAAAGGAGAAATAGAGATACAATTCTTTTTGAAATTAAATTATTTAAAAATCTCATAAGTCCAATGAAATATAAAAATATTTATCATGTTAAAAAGTGATATGCCTATAAAAATACATAATTTGTTAGTGTGTACATTGATAAATACTTACAAAGCAAATGCAAGCATTAAACCATCACCCAGGTAAATAAATAGAGCACTGACAGTCCCCAGAAAACTCTTTATATTATCAAAATATGGCAGCCCCCCAAAGTTTACCATGTGCTATGCTAAGTCACGTCACTTGTGTCTGAGTCTTTGTGACCCTGTGGACTGTAACATGCCAGGCTCCTTTCCATTAGATTCTCCAGGCAAGAATGCTGGAGTGGGCTGCCATTTCCTTTTCCAAATTTAAAATATTGTGATTTTAATGATAATTTTATTAGTTTTGTGATTTTGAAACTTATATGGCTTTTTTTTTCACTCAGTATCATGTTTGTGATTCACCAACATTGATGCTTATAAAAATAGTTAATTCTCATTGACATACATATATGTACTCCTACATACATACATACATATATATATATATATAGAGAGAGAGAGAGAGACTATTTTTTAGAATATTTTATGGTTACACAGCAAAACTGAGAGAAAAAGATTTCTCATATACACTCTGCCTCCACACATGCATCGTCTTCCCATTATTGACATCTTCCACCAGAATGGTGTAATATTTACAATTGGTGAACATACACTGACAAATCATAATCATCCAAGGTCCATAGTATGCATTAGGGTTCTCTCTGGGTGTTATAAGTTCTTTGGCTTTGGAGAAATGTATAATGGCTTGTATTCATACTTGTAGCATCACATACAATAATTTCAATGTCTTAAAAAAATGTTGGTGGTAATTTAAACTTATACAGCCAGTATGAAGATGCCTTAAAAAAATACATAGAAATAGACCCAGCAATCCCACTACTGGCCATATATCCTGAGAAAATCATAATTCTAAAAAGCACATGTACCCTAGTGTTCATTGCAGTGCTATACATGGAAGCGACCTAGATTTCCATCATCAGATGAATTGATACTGTTGTGGTACGTATATACAATGGAATATTACCCATAAAAAGGAACTAAATTGAGTCAGTTGCTGTGAGGTGGATGGACCTAGAGTCATACAGAGTAAGGTAAGTCAGAAAGCAAAAAACAATTATCGTATAGTAACACACACACACATGCATATATGGAATCTGAAAAAATGGTACTGATGCAACTATTTGCAGGACAGAAAAGAGATGCAGATGTAAAGAATGTACTTGTGGACACAGTGGAGGAAGGAGTGTGTGGGATGAAGGAGCGTAGCATTGACATATACATACTACCATGTGAAAATAGCTAGCTAGCTAGTAGCTAGTGGGAAGCTGCGGTATAGCATAGGAAGCTCAGTTCAGTTTGTAGTGACCTAGAGTGGCAGGAGGGAGGTGGTGGTGGGAGGGAGGCACAAAAGGGAGGGCATATCTATGTGCCTATAACAGATTCACATTGTTGTACGACAGAAAACAAAGCAATATTGTAAAGCAATTATCCTACAATTAAAAACTTTAAAAAAATTCCTGGTGTTCTACTTGTCTTCATACCTGGGTTAACCAAAATTTCAGAAATGGAAAATGAAAGTTGCTCAGTCATGTCCGACTCTTTGCAACCCCATGGACTCTCCGTGGAATTCTCCAGGCCAGAATACTGAAGTGGGTAGCCTTTTCCTTCTCCAGGGAATCTTCCTAACCCAGAGATCAAACCCAGGTCTCCCGCACTGCAGGTGGATTCTTTACCAACTGAGCCACAAGGGAAGCCCAAGAATACTGGAATGAGTCGCCTGTCCCTTCTCCAGGGGATCTTCCCAACCCAGAAATTCAACCAGGGTCTCCTGCGTTGCAGGCGGATTCTTTAACAACTGAGCTATAAGGGGGAGGAGGGGGTCTGATGGAAACAAAAGGATGTTTATTTGGGGTGTGTTTAGGACAGCAGCCTTGGGGGGGCACAGACTCAAGAAGCACTTGAACTGTCATCTACTGAACTATGAAATGGGAGAGGCCTGTAAAGGCAGAAACAGCAAGGTTACAGTTACATGAGCTATTTGCCAAGAATTATGATTGGAACTTGCAAGAAGCAAGGGTGTTCAGTAAGTATTGATTGGATTCTGAAATGGCTACACAATTACCGGGGTAGTTTTTGAAGCCATAATGTTGGAGCTGGCAGGTGTTATTCTGAATAGGGCTGGTACTATCCTTGGATCTGGTCCAGTTCAAAGAAGGTTCAAGTTTTCAGTGGTGCAGAGACAGTTCTGAGACCAGAAACTAAATGGACATCCAGCAGCATTTTTGCTTGCCTGATCTGTGATCGCTTCATTGTCATTTCAGTTTGTCATCGTCTCTCTCCTTCCTAACCACGGCTGTCACTCAGCTTTTCACTGATGGCACGTAGTTGCCTTTTGGAATGTCATACAGGTGGAATCATACAATATGTAGCCTTTTAAGATTATCTTCTTTCACTTAAGCATACACATTTAAGTTTCCTCTATGTATTTTCATGGCTTGGTATCTCATTTGTAATTATAAATGAAAATTATTCACTTTTCTGATAAATTACAGTTTATCCATTCACTTACTGAAAAACATTTTTGTTCCTTCCAAGTTTCAGCAGTTAATGATAAAAGCAGTTGCAAACATCCATTTTTAAACATGCAAATTTTTGTATGGACATCAGTTTCAGCTCCTGTGGATAAATCCAAAAAATATAATTGCTAGATGGTATGGTACATGTTATAGGATGTGGAGTGTCTTTAATATGGCTGTTTGCCATATTAATTTCATCTTTGGAGGAAATTTTAAGGTCTTTGACTCATTTCTTTTAAATCAAGTTATTTGTTTTCTTACTCGAGCTTTCAGAATTTTCTGTATATTTTGGGTAACAATCCTTTATCATATGTTTATTTTTCAAATAGTTTCTCTCAGTCAATGGCTTGTCTTTTTATTCTCTTAACAGTATCTTTCATAGAGGAGAAATGTTTAATTTTCAAGTCAAGTTTATTAATTATATCTCTAATGGATTGTGCTTTCTGTGTTGTATCAAAAAAGTAATGACCAAAATCATCTAAGTTTCTTTTAAGTTATTTTCCAGAAGTTTTAGAATTTTATATTTTTTATATAGGTCTGTGTTCTATTTTGAGTTAATTTTTACGAAGGGGAGAAGGACTATGTTTAGATGTTTTGCATGTAGGTATCTAGTTTTTCCAGCATTGTTTGTTGAATAGCCTCGCTTTGTGCCATTGTATCACTTTTGTTGTTGTTGTTGTTAATTCAAAGACCAGTTGTCTGTATTTATGCAGGTCTATTTCCAGCCATTGATTTTTTTTCCCTGCTATTGATCTATTTGTCTATTCTCTTGTCAGTACCACAATGTCTCAAGGTAGTTGTATAATGTCTTGAAGTTGGATTGTATTAATTCTCCTTCTTCCCTTCAATGTTGTGTGACTCTTCTGAGGTTTTTTTGATTCTTATGTAAACTTTTGAATCAGTTCATCGATATCTACAAAATATCTTCCTGGAATTTTTATTGAGATTGTATTGAAGATCAGCTTGGCAAGAACTGACATCTTGCCAGTACTGCGTCCTTTAATCCATGAATGTAAAATCCTATTTATTTAGTTCTTCCTTGATATCTTTTATCAGAGTTTTGCAGGTTTTCCTCATAGATCTTGTTCACATTTTTAGACTTATACCTAAGTATTTCATTTTGGGGTGTAATGTTGTAAATAACATTGTTTTTAACTTCAAGGTTCACTTGTTCCTTGCTGGTATATAGGGAAGTAATTCCTGTTTGTGTATGTTGACTTTGTTTCCTGCAGCATTGCTATGATTGTTTATTAATTCCAAGAGTTTTGTCAGTTCTTTCAGATTTTCAATATATTGTAGATAATCATATCATCTGTAAACAAAGACAGTTTTATTTCTTCCTTCTCAACCATTATATCTTTTATTTCCTTTTCTTGACTTGATGGATTACCTAGGATTTTGAGTATGATGTTGAAAGGGAATAGTGAAGGAAGGTATCTTTGCTTTGTTCCTCATCTAACAGAGAAAACTTATACTTCTTCACCATTATGTTAGCTGTGGTTTTTTCTTAAGCAGTTTTTATCAAGTTGAGTAAACTTCTCTCTAATACTAGTTTGATAAGAATTTTCATCATGAATGTGTATTTGATTTTGTCAGATACTTTTTCTGTATGTCTTGATAAAATCATATGGTATATCTTCCTTAGTCTGTTGAAGTGATAGATTAATTAATTTAAAGTTGAACCAGCCTTGCATTCATAGAATAAATCCCCCTAGGTCATGATATATATATATTTTTAATATATCTTAAGTTTGTTGAAGATTTGTGCATCTGTGTTCATGAGAGAGATTGGTCTGTGGTTTTCTTGTAATGTGTTTGGTTTTGGTTTTTGGATGATACTGTCCTTCATAGAATGCAGTAAAAAGTTCTTCTAACTTCCAAAAGAGACTATAAATAATTGGTATAAATTCTTCCTTAAATGTTTGGTATAATTCTCCAGTGGATCTGTATGAGTTTGGTGCTTTCTGTTTTGAAATGCTATTAATTAATTATTCAATTTATTTCATAGATATAGGCCTATTTAGCTTATATGTTTCTTGAGTTTTAGCAGATTGTGTTGTTCAGAAAATTGGACCATTTCATCTAAATTATCAAATCTGTGGATATACAATTGTTAATAGTATTCCTCAATTATTCTTTTAGCCATTCATAGAACCTGTAGAAATTACTCCTCTTTCATTTCTGATACTGTTGTACCAGAAATCGTATCCTTTCTTGTGTTTTCCTAGTTAGCCTGCTTAGAGATTTTCATTAATTGAAATTTCATTGATTTTTTTTTCTTTTTCAAAAAACCCATTTTGGGTTTTGTTGATTTTCTCTGTTAATTTCCTATTTTTGATTCATTGATTTCTACTCTACTTTTGATTACTTATTTTATTTTACCTACTTTGAATTTAATTAGCTCTTCTTTGTCTAGTTTCCTAAGGTGAGCTTAGATTTTTGACTTTGGATCTTCTTACATTCTAGAATATACTTTCAGTGCTATAAATTTCCATCTAACTATTGCTTTCCTGCTTCTGAGACATTTTAATAAGTTGTATGTGTTTTTTTTATCATTTAGTTCAAAGCATTTTAAAATTTCTCTTGAGATTTCTTCTTTGACTTATGAGTTACTTAGAAATTCATTGCTTAATCTATGTATTTTAGAATTTTGCATCTATCTTTCTATTATTGATGCCTAGTTTAATTCACAGTCTCAGACCAGATTGTGGTCTGTGAGCAGACATTGTATGATTTCTATTCTTTGTTGTGTCTTATGGCAAGAATGTGTGGTCTGTCTTGGTGGATATTCCATATGAGCTTTGGATAAATGTGTCTTTGGTAATGCTGGAAGTAGTTTATCAGTGTCCTTTTTGTTCAAGTGACTGGTGGTATTGTTGAGTCCAACTATGTCTTTACTAATTTACCCCCTGCTAGATAAGTCCATTTCTGATAGAGTGGTACTGACTTGACTCATCAATGTTTTTTACGATTCTATTAGCTTTTGCCTTACAAAATTTGACTCTTTGTTGTCAGGTGAACACATGTTAAGGACTGTATGTATTCTTAGAGAATTTGCCCCTTTTATCATCATGTAATGTTATTCCTTATCTATGATAACTTTCTTTAAAATGTACTCTTTCTGAACTTATTAGAGCTTACTCTTGCATTTTCTTGCTTTCGATTAATGCTAGCATGGTATATATTTACTTTTAATCTATATGTAGCTTTGTGTTTAAAAAGGGCTTCTTTGAGATAGTATATACTTGGGTATTGTATTTTGATCTATTCTAACTCTGTCTTTCAGTTGGTTAGACCGTTGATGTTCAGAGAGATTATTTTATTGAGATGGACTAATATTAATCTTTTTATATTGTTTTCTATTTGTTGCCCTTGCTCTTTGTTACTATTTTGGTCTCTGACTCTTTTTCTACATTTGTGATTTTAATTGAGGATTTTATATGATTTCATTTTCTCTCCTCTCTAATCATGTAGGTTATGCATTTAAAATTTTTTTTCAGTGGTTTGAAATATATATTTACCACTAATCCAAATCCACCTTCATTTTACTGTATATCACTTCACAGGTAATTTTAGTAAGTTATAATGACAAGATAATTCTAACTCTTCCATCCAATCCCTTGTATCATTGCTGTCATTTCTTTTATTTATATATAAACATACAAAAGCATATATAAAGGCTTATATATAAGCTTATATTATCAAATATAGTGTTGCTATTACTTTTTATATTAAGTGTAATCTCTCCAAATCATGTCCTTGAATCTTTTTATAATTTTTAAAAATTAACAAGTGGTGCTGGGAAAACTGGACAGCCACTTGTAAAAGAATGAAATTAGAACACTTTCTAACACCATACACAAAAATAAACTCAAAATGGATCAAAGATCTAAACATAAGACCAGAAACTATAAAACTCCTAGAGGAAAACACAGGCAAAACATTCTCCGACATAAACCAAAGCAGGATCCTCTATGACCCACCTCCCAGAATATTGGCAATAAAAGCAAAAATAAACAAATGGGACCTAATTAAAATTAAAAGCTTCTGCACAACAAAGGAAACTAAAAATAAGGTAAAAAGGCAGCCTTCAGAATGGTAGAAAATAATAGCAAACAAAGCAATGTACAATTAATCTCAAAAATATACAAGCAACTCCTGCAGATCAATTCCAGAAAAATAAACGATCCAATCAAAAAGTGAGCCAAAGAACTAAATAGACATTTCTCCAAAGAAGACATAAAAATGTCTAACAAACACATGAAAAGATGCTCAACATCACTCATTATCAGAGAAATGCAAATGAAAACCACAATGAGATACCACTTTACACCAGTCAGAATGGCTGCCATCCAAAAGTCTACACACAATAAATGTTGGAGAGGATGTGGAGAAAAGGGAACCCTCTTACACTGTTGGTGGGAATGCAAACTAGTACAGCCACTATGGAGAACAGTGTGGAGATTCCTTAAAAAACTGGAAATAGAACTGCCATATGACTCAGCAATCCCACTGCTGGGCATACACACGGAGGAAACCAGAAATGAAAGAGACACGTGTACCCCAATGTTCATCGCCACATTGTTTACAATAGCCAGGACATGGGAGCAACCTAGATGTCCATCAACAGACGAATGGATAAGAAAGCTGTGGTACATATACACAATGGAATATTACTCAGCCATTAAAAAGAATACATTTGAATCAGTTCTACTGAGGTAGACGAAACTGGAGCTTATTATCCAGAGTGAAGTAAGCCAGAAGGAAAAACAACAATACAGTATACTAATGCATATATATGGAATTTAGAAAGATGGTAACAATAATTCTGTATGCGAGACAGCAAAAGAGACACAGATGTATAGAACAGTCTTTTGGACTCTATGGGAGAGGGCAAGGGTGGGATGATATGGGAGAACAGCATTGAAACATGTAAATTATCATATGTGAAATCAATCGCCAGCCCAGGTTTGACGCTTGATACAGGGTGCTCAGGGCTGGTGCACCGGGATGACCCAGAAAGAGGGAATTGGGAGGAAGGTGGGAGGGGGGTTCTGGAAGGGGAATACATGTATACCCATGGTGGATTCATGTCAGTGTATGGCAAAACCAACACAATAATGTAAAGAAAATAAATTAAAAAATATTTTAGTAGTTTTTACTGGGGTATTGTTGCTATTATTTTGATTTAACTGTTATCTTTGAGGTCACTTAAAAATAAGAAAATACTTTTCAAATTCTGTTTTACTTATTATATACTCTTCCTTTCTTTATAAAGATCCTAGCTGTTTACTTATTTTATTTTTCTCCTCTCAATAACTTTTCAAAACATTTTTTGTAATTCAGGTCTACTGGCAACAAATTCTAAGTTTTGTCTGAGAAATTCATTCTTCTTCACTTTTGAAAGAGAACTTTGCAGAGTACAAAATTCTAGTTTGGTGTTTTTATTTTTTCCTCCCTCTCAACAGTTTATTTTCATTTCACTTCATTCTCTTCTTACTTGTGTGGTTTTGGAGCAGTAGATATAATTCTTATCTTTCCTCCAATATATGTAAGTTCTCCACCTACTCTGGATTCTTTCAGGATTTTTTTCTTTTTCTTTGATTTTCTTGTAGTTTGAATACATTATGTGTAATATTTTTGACATTTTCTGTTGTGTTCAGTGACATTCCCTGATTTTTGTTTTAGTGTTAGCCATTAATTTGGAGATAATTCTCAAGCATTATTTTTTTTTCAATAGTTTTGTTGCTGCTGCTGTTGTTCCTTCTTCTTATACTCTTTCTAGAACTGCCATTACATACATGTTAATACCTTTTATAGTTATACCACAGTTCTTGGATATTCTGGTTAGAGTTGGGGATTTTCCTCTTCCAGTTCTGTTTGGCGTTGATAAAGCCCTAGCAGGTGTAGGCTCTGGTTAGATTCTCTTTGAGTCAGATCTTGCTAAGGATGCAGTGCTCTGGTGTATTTCAGAATGCTTCCTTTTCTCTTTTCCTGCTGGAAGCATGAGAACTTTTACTTTGGTATCTATTGTGAGAGCCGAGTCAAGCTACTGGAGGTAAACTCACAAGGTTGTTTTTAGGCTTCAGCACCTGTCATGGGTCAAGCACTAGGCAGGACCCCAAAAACCCGATGTTGAATAAGACATAGTTCTATTTTGAGAGGCAAACTATCTACCAATGGCCTTCTTCAAGGATTCTATTTCTGGCATGGTGTGGCTTTGAAATTTTAGGCTGCTTCAATGTTCAAGGATAAGTTTATGCTGTTTTTGATAGAACAAGATGGAATATCCTTGCATGTGTCTAATGCCAAATAGTTTGAAATCTCTCTACCTGAAAATGTGTTTGGGCTTTTTTTTAAAAAAAAAAAAAAGAAAGAAAGAAAGAAACAGAGGAATGACTCCTCAGCATATTTTCTGGAAAACATAAAATACAGTGTAAAAACTGATAGCCTCTGAACCTAAATCCCTCATATATAGCAAGATTTGTCCCTATCAATCATGAAGATGCCATAATAAATCTATCTGCACTTCATAAATGACCATTGAGTCAGATAAGATGGAAAGAGAATTTCCTGCCAAGAATCTTCTTTATCTTTTATGTAGGAAGGAACCCAGGGCCCTGGTTTAATTTTGTTGTTGTTTGTTTGTTTAAATTATTTCACTGTCACAAAATAGTTGCATATTTCTTGTAAAATTTCAACAACTCAACTATGCAAAAAAGAAGTGGAAAGCTTCTAGTTTTCCTCAGTTCCGTGCTTGATAGAGTAAAATCAATCTCAGTAAAAAGAGTGATCCATTTGTAAGGCAGCCGACAGGGTTCCTAAATATAATTATTCCTGGGGAAGTCTCAGATTGTCCAAAGAAGAGTAACAAGAAGGTTGAGGAGAGAGGAAAGCATAGGGACCCACCAAAGGAACTGTCGATTTACCTGAAGTAAAGAGAGACTGCCTTGGACAGTGGTTTCCTCTCTTCAACTTGTTGTAAGTCAGCAAACAGAAAGCTAGGTAGACTTGTCTGAGGCAGCATAGGGCCAGATTACAGAGGCTAACACTCCCACCCTCTCAGTTTCCTGACAGTTGATGCTGCCCAGTTAAGAGACGGGCCGCCCTCTGAGATAAATGGAACTGTCCACACAGGATGCACCTAAGAACTAGGTGGCTTTTAGCCAAGAGCACTGCAGTAGGCCTTCCCATTGTAGTGGGAGGTTGGTCCAAGAGACTTTTATTTGGGAGTGTGTTTCTGTTTCCTCTCCTTGACTCTGCTCTCCATCTTTTATTCTCATTGCAAGCATCTAAGTTCAGGCAGATAGATTCCCAATAAAGCCAAGAGAAATAAGTAGTTGTTTTGTGATAGATGGCCAAGAGAATGGTAAGAATTATTGTCAACACTTTATAAAGGAAATCTTCACCCTCTTGATGTGAGAGCCCCAGGCACTCTATCCTCCCAGAACAGATAAATACTAGAGACACAGATGTGAGGCTTCTTTTTGCTTTGGTTAAGAGAATTCACATCTCTTAGTATGCAGGGCCTAGCACCACTGTGCTCAGCTTAGAGCAGACACATTTTATGGCATCTATACCGTGCGGCAGTATCTAATCTTTTCCAAAAAAATTCATTGGACCTTGAATGTATAACAGCAAACGTATATGAAGTGCTATTTATACCTCATATTACCTAAGTTCTAAAAAATAATCAAAGCATATGAAAGGCTGTTATATTCACAGATTACCTCTCCTTCCTCCTCCATTTCTACTTTCAGTTAAAGAGTTTCAAAAAGAAAAAGAAAAATAGCAGAACAGTATGAGGAGACAGATGGCTCAGCTGATGACAAAATTCATTTGACTTTTACCATACTGAGAGATGGAGAGCTTGATTAATAGTTGGTCAGCCAGTGAGACAATATGAAGAGAAAAGCTACTTGGCAAAATATTTCTTAAATGAATGTACCTGATAATTGCTTCATTTAAATTTTCCTTGTGAAATCACCGTTTTTATATCAGTTCTCTTCAAATATGTCTTCTTGAACCACTTCAAACCAATGCAAGGATGTGCTTATAGCACTAAGTCTGGAACATGAGCCATTTTAAATATCTACTGATTAGGTTAAAAAAATGTAATTGCAAATTTTATATCTTGCCCCAGATGGCATTATAATCTATTACAATTATCTACCAAAGAGAAAAAGGATCAAAGAAAGTCTGCCTGTACACATTATTCTTAGAATATGAGAACCTCAGAGTTGGAAAGAGCTGAAAACTTCTTTTGGCTACTTACTATGTTTTTCTTACAAGTGAAATTAATGAGGCTCAGTGGAATGAAGTGATTTTCCTGAGGCCACACAGCTTTTACATAAAACTTAAAATCTAAAACCTTAGTATTCTAGGCTTCTAGTTTAGTATGCACTATCCTTTACTAAGTATTTAGTCAGTATCTCATAAATATTAAGATGATTGCTTCTTTTACTTTTAATGTTGGAGGAGACATTCAAGGTTAAACTGCATGTTGTAGGTTTATGTGGAATTGGAAATAGTGTATCTCCAAGTAAATTTATGTGAATGACATTATTTATATATCTTAAGAAGAACATAATAACCTTATAAAAGCCTGGGGATATATTATGATATGTATTAATTTTAACTAGACTTATTCTAAATACTGGTCTATCAGGGGAGAGAATTTTTAAGTCAATGATTCACTTGTGACCATTGGCCAGATTTTTGGTGACCCTGAGTTTTGTGAACCCAGTTGTAATATGATGGGAAAGAGTGGTCAACAGGGCCAAGAACTATAGAGCAGATGCTCCTTTGAATTAAACTTTTCCAGGGAAATAAATTACAGGAAAAAAAATGACAGCAATTTTAGCTTCAACATAGAAATAAATGCTCTAAGTGTTATGGCTGTGGTGGTTATTAAACAACAATATATTATGTGGATGATTTTCTAGGATGTCTTCTCTCTATTGTTATTTGATCACACTGGAATATTTATAAAACTTTATGCATGCTCTAACTCTCATTTCCTTGAGACTATGACTGTGCACACATATGTGCACACACACACTCTCACAGTGTCTCAGACTGTAGCTGTGTAATGTCAAGTAACAGCATTTGACACATGTATACTGCTAATCAATATATGTGGCATTTTCTTTTCTTTGTGCATTTTGTATAATGCAGAGCTTCCCATGTATGATGTGTCAAATCGTGCTTTCTGTGTTATATCAGCTGAGTAAAGAAAAGGCTGAAGTAATATAATTAGATTGTTTGTAAAGATTACTTTTGTCGCCACTTAAAATATGTGTCTTATATTTTGAATCGAAAGTTATTTGTAAAATTGGATAAACGAATAATTACATTCCCAGAGGTCCATTTTAAAGACATTTTTACATTGTTATAGTTTTTTCTATATGAGAAGTTGCCGTTCATCTGTTTATAGTCCCGATCCTCTGAAAAAAATATACTCAATATATATTTTCCGTAATATGTGTTGAATAGTTGTGTGAACCAAAAACAGACATACCCGCAATAACTCACTGAATGGTGTACTTTAGATTTGTATATTTCATGGTATGTAAAGTTACCCTACCCCCTAAAAAATTCACATACAGTTATTGAATTCTGGTTGATGTTATGCATGCTAAAGCATTTAGAAGCAAAGTGTATATGTGTACAACTTGATTTCTGCTAGTTATTTTGAAATGCATCAAAATAAAGATAGATGTAGGTTTCCATGGTGGCTCACTGGTAAGGAATCCACTTGCCAATGCAGGAGACAGTGGTTCAGTCCCTGGGTCAGGAAGATGCCCTGGAGAAGGAAATGACAACCCGCTCTACTGTTCTTGCCTGGAGAATCCCCTGGACAGAGGAGTCTGATGGGCTATAGTCCACAGGGTCTCAAAAGACTTGGACATGACTCACTGAAAAAACACACACAAAGATAGATATAAATATAGACAATTGCAAAGATAGATATGTGATAAAGCAAATATAGCAAATTATTAATTATAGAATCTATGATGTCAATATATGTGTGTTCACTGCATCATTCTTTCAATATTTCTGTGTATTTGAAATCTTTGTTGAAAAATGATTGGAAAAACTTAAATATGCCAAAATTATGGCTACTAATTGAGATATTCCTTCAGATATCTCCAATCTCACCAATAATTTTTACAGTTTCAATAAAAGCAATCAACTCAAGTTTTATTAGAAGTAACTTACAACATAAATGTTTTTTTATTTTACTCATTCAGTTCAGTTTAGTCGCTCAGTTGTGTCCAACTCTTTGTGACCCCCATGGACTTAATCTTACAGCAAAATATTATTTTTGGCTAAATAGCAATAATAATCTCTGAAAATGTACTTATTTAGTTGATAAACATAAAGCAGTCCCACTCTCAAGTAAGTTTTGCATAGCTTATAGAATTTTTTCTTTATGATATTAAAATGTCCTCATTTCCCCCAAAGATCTTTTGGTTAAATATTTCATCACTGAAGCGGTTCTTAAAAGTCTTGTATCTCAGAGAATGAAAGCCAGTATAATGCACCGTTAATTCTATATAAATAATAGATCTGTATTATCATTCAATTATAAATGACTTAATTTCATTTATGCTTATTACTCTGGAAAATGTAGAGGTAGAGTTTACTTGTTTTATTTCATATTTAATAAATTTCAGAAATGTAATAATTAGTCTTAAAATCACTATATCCACAAGCATCATGTTATTTGTATCAATACAACATTGGTAAATAATCTTTGGCTCCGATACAATAACAGATTTATACTTAGCCTCAACTGAAACCATCCAGTCCATCTCTGTTCACCAGTTATTTCCTATAATGAATGATTTGCAATATTTGAAGGACCATCTTCATTTCAAGTTGTCCTATTTAGTGTACTCAGCAAAGCACAATATCAGGTGGTAATTATTGCCAAGTGTAGTTCTCATGAATATTTAAATTATTTTATGATGGTTTCATTAGAGAATGTGGTATTTTCTTCACGTTAAATAGTGAGATAGACAGGAAGGGAGAATATATTTTGGCAATAGTCAAGCCCAATAAATTCTTTCAGAGCCTATACTTAATAGAAAACTGTTCTTTAAAAAGTTTTATTTTTCTTTCTCTTGGTAAATCAATGATTTGGTTACAACAGACAGCAGCAAATATGTCTAATGCATGAACTACATGCTAGGCACTATGTATGTTTCATGTATTAAATCATTCTATTCCTATAATCTATTAGGTACTACTTTTGTTATTTCCATTTTACAGATAAAGAAACTGAGGCACAGAATGATTAAGTAACTTGGCAAATGTAATGACTAGTAATAGATCTAGCTAGAAATGATAACTTACGACATCCATGCTTGTAATGTCTTCCTAAAGGTCTTATCAGAAAACATGAAGAACTTAAACAGCAATCAGATCTCACAAAGGCAATTTCATTAATATGTTAGTGGTGGTACATTTTGACATATGTGTGTATACACACACACACACATATATAATATAGATTATTTTCAGATTCTTTTCCATTAAAGGCTATTATAAGATATTGAATATAGTTCTCTGTGCTATGCAGTAGGTCTTTATTGTTTATCTATTTTATATAAACTAGTGTGTATCTTTTAATCCCAAATTTCCTATATACCCCTCCCCCACCTTTCCTCTTTGGTAGTCGTAAGTTTGTTTTCTATATCTGACTCTCTTTCTGTTTTGTAGATAAGTTTGTTTGTATCATTATTTTTAGCTTTTACACATAAGTGACATCATGCAGTACTTGTCTTTCTTTGTTTGACTTACTTCACTTAGTGTGATAATTCTTAGGTCCATCCACGTTGCTAAACATGGCATTATTTAATTATTTTTAATGGTTAAGTAATATTGTGTGTGTGTGTTTGTGTGTGTGCACATGTGCACATAGCATCTTCTTTATCCATTCATCTGTCGGTGGACATTTAGGTCCACTTCCATGTCCTGGCTGCTGTAAATAGTATAGCTTTGAACATTGGGGTGCATATATATTTTCATTTTTTAATTAGTTTATTTATTTTTTCCTTTACATTATTGTGTTGGTTTTGCCATACATTGACATGAATCTGCCATGGGTATACATGTGTTCCCCTTACAGAAACCTCCTCCCAACTCCCTCCCGATTCCATCCCTCTAGGTCATCCCAGTGCACCAGCCCTGAGTACCCTGTATCATGCATCAAACCTGGGCTAGTGATTCATTTCACATATGATAATTTACATGTTTCAATGATATGGGACAATGACATTGAAATATATATTTTCAAATTAGAGTTTTCATCTTTTCCAGATACATGTACCACAGCGAGATTGCTGGATCATATGGTAACTTTATTTTTAGTCTTTTAAGAAACCTTCAACTGTTTAGTTTTTTAAGAACCTCCATAGTGGCTGTACTAATCTACATTCCCACCAGCAGTGGTTCCCTCTTCTCCACACCCTCTCTAGCATTTATTATTGCTAGACTTTTTAATGATGGTCATTTTGACCACTGTGAGGTGGTATCTCACTGTACTTTTGATTTGCATTTCTTTGATACTCAGCCATGTTAAGCATCTTTTCATGTGCTTGCATGTGATGTGAAGAAATGTTTTTATTTTATTCTTTTGCTTACTGCTCTTCAGTTTTCCCAGGACCACTTATTGGTGAAATATGGTTTTCCTACTGTATATTCTTACCTCCTTTGTCATAACCTATTTGGCCATAAGTTCATGGAGTTACTTTGTGGCTCTCTATTCTATTCCATTGATATAAAAGTTTGTTTTCATGCTGACAACATGCTATTTTGATTATTGTAGATTTGTGTTACAGTCTGAAATCAGGAAGTTTGGTTCCTTCAGCAATAATTTTTTGCCTCAAGATTTTTTTTGGCTATTTAGGGTGTTTTGTGTTTCTATACAATTTTTTAAATTATTTGGTTTTGTTCTGTGAAAAATTCCCATGGTATTTTGGTAGTGATTGCATTGAATTTGTAGTTTACCTTGGATAGTATGATCATTTCAACAAATTGATTCTTCCAATCCAAGAACATGGTATATCTTTCTATCTCTTTAGTCCATTTACATATAAGATGATTATTAATAGGCATGTGTTTATTGCCACTTGTTTAAAATAAATTCCTAGGTTTTCTCATTACTAAATTAGATAGCCATGTGATTTTCATAAATTTTTGCAAAATATTTTTAAAAACTCATGTTTTAAAAAATTCAATTAAAGTTGTACTCTATATAAGACATCATTATCAGTAATTTTACTGACTCAAGAATAAAGAGCACAGTCTCTACTTTTGAAGAGATTTGTAATCTAGAGGGGGAAAACTCTAGGAGTTAAATATATATTGTGAGCTCAGAACATAGAAACAATTGCTCACAATAATCAGTAAAAATGAGTGAATGAGCAAGGAAAGGATACAATTTCATCACATAAATTGTAAATTATAAATAATAAAGGAAACAGACATTTCATTGTTTCACAGTGTGATTCTCAATACACTGCTACAGTCTGAAAGAGTGAGTGAAAGTTGCTCAGTCCTGTGCAACTGTTTGGGACTCTATGGACTATACAGTCCATAGAATTCTCCAGGCCAGAATACTGAAGTGAGTAGCCTTTCCCTTCTCCATGGGATCTTCCCAACACAGGGATTGAACCCAGGTCTCCCACATTGTGGGCAGATTCTTTACCAGCTGAGCCACAAGGGAAGCCCAAGAATACTGGAGCGGGTAGCCTATCCCAGCTCCAGTGGATCTTCCTGACCCACAAAAGGCATGGAGAAAGAGTTAAGTGAAACACTGAGAATATTCAGTAATATCTACCAATTACATAGAGAATTACATAGATAGTTGGTATAAAGGGAACTCTTGATATGCACTTACCACGGGAGGATTTCACAAGAGCAAGCTAATTTGCAGTATCTCGGATTATACTGGATGAAGATTTCACTTCAGTTCAATTCAGTCACTCATTCAGTTTTGACTCTTTGACACTCCATGGACTGCAGCATGCCAGGTTTCCCTGTCCAACACCAACTCCTGGAGCTTGCTCAAACTCATGTCCATCGAGCCGGTGATGCCATCCAACCATCTCACCCTCATCCTGTTGTCCCCTTCTCATCCTGCCTTGAATCTTTCCCAGCATCAGGTTCTTTTCAAATAAGTTAGTTCGTCACATCCGGTGGCCAAAGTATTGGAGTTTCAGCTTCAACATCAGTCCTTCCAATGAATATTCAGGACTAATTTCCTTTAGGATGGACTGGTTGGATTTCCTTGCAGTCCAAGGGACTCTCGAGAGTCTTCTCCAACACCACAGTTCAAAAGCATCAATTCTTAAGTGCTCAGCTTTCTTTATAGTCCAACTCTCACATCCATACATGACTACGGGAAAGACCATAGCTTTGACTAGGCAGACCTTTGTCTGCAAGTAATGTCTCTACTTTTTAATATGATGTCTCGGTCCGTCATAGGTTTTCTTCCAAAAACAAGCAGCTTTTAATTTCATTGAGGCAGTGATCATCTGCAGTGATTTTGGAGCCCAGGCTAGCTCCAAAGTCTCTCACTGTTTCCATTGTTTCCCCATGTATTTGCCATGAAGTGATAGGACCAGATGCCATGATTTTATTTTTCTGAGTGCTGAGTTTTAAGCTAAATTTTTCACTCTCCTCTTTCACTTTCACCAAGAGGTTCTTTAGTTATTCTACGCTTTCTTCCCTAAGGGTGGTGTCATCTGCATATCTGAGGTTATACATATTTCTCCAGGGAATCTTGATTCCAGCTTGTGCTTCATGAAGCTTGGCATTTTCCATGATATACTCTGCATATAAGTTAAATAAGCAGGGTAACAATATACAGTCTTGACATACTCCTTTCCCTATTTGGAGCCAGTCTGTTGTTCCATGTCCAGGTCTAACTGTTACTTCTTGATCTGCATACAGATTTCTCAGCAGGCAGGTCAGGTGATCTGTTGTTCCCATCTCTTGAAGAATTTCCCACAATTTGTTGTGATTCCCACAAAGACTTTGCCACAGGCAATAAAGCAGAAGTAGATGTTTTTCTGGAACTCTCTTGCATTTTTCTCTGATCCAACAGATGTTGGCAATTTGATCTCTGGTTCCTCTGCCTTTTCTAAATCCAGCTTGAACATCTGGAAGTTCATGGTTCACATAATGTTGAAGCTTGGCTTGAAGAACTTTGAGCATTATTTTGCTAGCATGTGAAATGAGTGCAATTGTGCAGTAATTTGAACATTCTTTGGCATTGTCTTTCTTTGAAATTGGAATGAAAACTGACCTTTTCCAGTCCTGGGGCCACTGCTGCATTTTCCAAAGTTGCTGGCATATTAAATGCAGCACTTTAATAGTATTATCTTTTAGGATTTTAAATAGCTCAAGTGGAATTCCATCACCTCTACTAGCTTTGTTTGTAGTGATGCTTCCAAAGGCTCACTTGACCTCTCATTCCAGGATATCTAGCACTAGCTGAATGGTCACACCATCATGGTTATCTCGGTCATGAAGATATTTTTTGTATAGTTTTCCTCTGTATTCTTGCCACCTCTTAACATCTGCCTCTGTTAGGTTCATACCGTTTCTGTCCTTTATTGTGCCCATCTTTGCATGAAATGTTCCCTTGGTATCTCTAATTTTCTTGAAGTGATCTCTAATCTTTCCTGTTCCATTGTTTTCTTCTATTTCTTTGCATTGATCACTGAGGAAGGCTTTCATATCTCTCTCTCCTTGCTATTCTTTGGCACTCTGCATTCAAATGATACATGTATATCTTTCCTTTTCTCCTTTGCCTTTAGTTTCTCCTCTTTCTCAGCTATTTGGAAGGCCTCTTCAGACAATCATGTTGCCTTTTTTTCATTTCTCTTCCTTGGGGATGGTCTTGATCACTGCCCTCTATACAATGTCACAAACCTTTGTCCATAGTTCTTCAGGGACTCTGTCTATCAGATCTAATCCCTTGATTTGTCACTTCCACTGTATAATTGTAAAGGATTTGATTTAGGTCATTCCTGAACGGTCTAGTGATTTTCTCTACTTTTTCTTTTTTTTTTTTTACTATATTTTTTTAATTTATTTTATTGAAGTATAATTGATTTACAATGTTGTGTTAATTTCTGCAGTATAGCAAAGTGATTCGGTTATACATATATTACATCCTCTTTCATATGCGTTTCCTTTACGATTTACCACAGGATACTGAATACAGTTCCCTGCATTACACAGTAGGACCTTGTGGTTTATCCATTCTCTATATAATAACTTTTATCTATTAATATCAAACTCCCAATCCATCCCCCAGCCCCTCCCCCTTGGCAATTCTCTACTTTTTCTTAATTTAAGTCTGAATTTTTCAATAAGGAGTTCAAAATTCCTTATTGGGGAAGGGAATGGCAAATCGTTTCAGTATTCTTGTCTTGAGAATCCCATGCACAGTATGAAAAGGCAAAAAGATAGGACACTGAAAGATGAATTCCCTGTGTCGGTAAGTGCACAATATGCTACTGGAGAAGAATGGAGAAAGAACTCCCAAAAGAATGAAGAGACAGAGCCAAAACAGAAACAACCAGTTGTGGATGTGACTTGTGATGGAATAAAGTCCAATGCTATAGAGAGCAATATTGCACAGGAACCTGGAATGTTAGGTCCATGAATCAAGGCAAATTGGAAGTGGTCAAACAGGACATGGCAAAAGTGAACATCAACATTTTAGGAATCAGTGAACTAAAATGGAGTGGAATGGCTGAATTTAACTCAGATGGCCATTATATCTACTACTCTCAGCAAGAATCCCTTAGAAGAAATGGAATAGCCCTCATAGTAAACAAAAGAGTCTGAAATGTAGTTCTTGGGAGCAATCTCAAAAACAACAGAATGGTTTTTGTCTATTTCCTAGGCAAACCATTCAATATCACAGTAATCCAAGTCTATACCCCAACAAATAATGTTGAAGAAGCTGAAGTTGAACAGTTCTACGAAGACCTACAAGACCTTCTAGAACTAACACCCCAAAAAGATGTCCTTTTCATCATAGGGGACTGGAATGCAAAAGTAGGAAGTCAAGAGATACCTGGAGTAGCAGGCAAATTTGACTTTGGAGTACAAAATGAAGCAGGGCAAAGGCTAATAGAGTTTTGCCAAGAGAATGCACTGGTCATAGCAAACACCCTCTTCTAACAATACAAGAGAAGATTCTACACATGGACATCACCATATGATCAATACCCAGATCATATTGATTATATTCTTTGCAGCTAAAGATGGAGAAGCTCTATTCGGTCAGCAAAAACAAGACTGGGAGCTGACTGTGGCTCAGATCATGAACCCCTATTGCCAAATTCAGACTTAAATAGAAGGACATAGGGAAAATCACTAGACTGTTCAGGATGAAGAGTTAAAATTAGAGAAGGAAGATTCTTCCCTCTATGGGTCTAGTTGTCTCAGGTGACAGAGACTGAGATTAGAAAGCATGGTTCAGGACTCCAGCAATGGAAGTCCTGAGCACCAGCGAAGCTCTTCTCTTCAACAACCCTTTATCATCTTACAACTTCAAAAAAGTTGACAGAATAAATCAATGCTGTAGTGGAGGAAAGAAGTTCTAAAATGCAGGAAGTGGGGCTAAAGAGTGTTGAACTGTGTTACATTAGACATTAAGAAGGTCTGGACATATCTATTCATATAATATCAAAGAGATTAAAAAGCATAATATGGCGGTCATGTCAAACACACAAGCAAACAGATAATAAGAACAATAGAAAAGAACAAAATGCAAAAGTGAAAAAAACAGTGATAACAAATCAAAAGAAAATTTAACTCAAGGTGTGAAAAAAAAAAGAAACTTTCTATTCAGTATTCCTATGTACTTTTTTCTTCAGAATATCTTAGTAAGAACATGAATTAAATAAGCCAAAGGTGGAAAATGAGATGATTAAACCATAGTCTCATCTGCTTAGTTAAGATGATAAAAAAAAAAAAACCTGATAAAATAGATATTTTTTGTAGGACTAAAGGGGGAAAATGGAAGCTAGTTAGGAGAAGAGTAAATACTACTGAAAATCAAGTTACTAACATAATGAAAGGCTTAAATAAATCACAAGCAGAGAAAATATATCAGAGACTTGAGTGATAGAGGGAAGATGATTGATACAGAAACAAAGATGATCCTAAATAAGGATAATTATGACCTTCTGTGAAAAAAGGTAATTCATTATAATGAAATCACAGATGATTTTCCTGTAATATAGGATGGACTAAATATACATTTCAAAGGGACATACTTAATTGCAGGAATAATGATGCCACAGTGGGATGTTGACCTATAGGCTGGTTAAGTTATTGAACATAAAAAAATTTCTTCAGTGAATTTTTAGAGGTATAAAGAGAGAAGAGTAAGTTACCTTCAGGCTGGCATCTGCCATATTCAGTTCCATAACACAGTAAAGCAATGTGTGTGAAGTGCTGAGGGCAAAACCTAAAATAAGCCTGAAATGTCATGCTCAGCCATGTTGTCATCCTGGCCACAGACGGGAATTGGTTCATGGTCTGTTAGGAACCAGGCCCCACAGCAGGAGGTGAGTGCTGGGTGAAAGTGAGACCATTCCTTGTAGCCACCCACCCCCCACCCCAGCCATCTTTCATGAAACTGATCCTTGGTGCCAAAAAGTTTGGGGACTATTATGGTTAAGAACAACAAGCATTATCATAAAACATAAAACTCAGCTGATTGCTGTCTTCTCATTTGTTTGTCTGAGAGCCCGTCAGTCCCAAATACCTTACTGTGTAAAGAAGCTGTTGTCATGCTCATAGTCATGGAGATAGGGAACTAGCAACCAGGAATGCCATAAAATTGTAGTTTTTAAAAATGTGGGGTTTTTTGCACCAGCAGAATCAGAATCACCTAGTAACCAGAGCAAGATTGTACACACCACCCAGACCTATTGAAGCATAAACTTTGGGCATGGGACCCAGGAGTCTAGCTTTTAATGTATTTTCCAGGTAATCCTGATATTCATCAGATTTTGAGAACCACAGTGTTAGCATATTTGTAGTGTGGGGAGGTACTGATACTCATGGATCAAAGTCCATAGACCAGTCTCGAGTGTGGAGCAATAGTATTTCAGCAGTTCCCCTCAGGCTAGGGGGCCAAATATAACACACATGGACTCTGGTGCCAAGGTTATGTGCTGAGTTCTGCATTTATTTCTCAAGTACTGACTGAGTTGTTACTTGTGCATATGAAAAATTAAATGGGTAGAATGAAATTGGCCATCATAAAAAGTTTGTCATGGCTGGTTACATCCAATGGTTTCATGAAAAGCAACTGAAAAAAAAGACTATATGAATTTGGAAATAGAAAATGTGTGTGTGGAGAGAGAATGACAGCAAATGGCAAGCAGACACTGAACTGCATGGAGATTTCTGTGTGCACAATAGCTGCTGTCTTTAAATGAGCTGACTTTCCAAAAGAAGCCCTTGTTACTGTTATGTAGCATGTAGGGACTGGTCTCCAACATCAGAGGTGCTCTTTCCTAGGAGACACAAAAGACAAGTCCTCCATGTGTAGAAAGGAAATATTACTTTAATTTTCACTTTATCCTTTTAACATGTATTCTTTGAATTATAAAACATACACTAGTATATGAAGGCATAGATAAATATACATACAAATAAAACCTTCAGAGGCTATAAATATGCAGATATTTCCTGAATACATGTATGGATCATGAAATCTAGCCAACAGTGAAATGAATAAAAACAGTATTATTGAAACCATTTAAATAAAGAACTAAGACCAAGGAACTGTGATAGTTATGGTTACAAAACAGAAAGCGTTATTATCTTTGAGAAAGAAAATATTTACCATACAACCAACACACTTTGGAATGTGAGAAGAATCATGGTTGCTGTATTATATAACTCCAAGGGGAGTCATTGCTGTAAAATGTGAATGGTATTCTCTGTAATTAAACAACACAGAAGCTCCAGGAAGAAGTGGGAGAACTCAGTCCCTTATCGGATTTCTTATCAGGAAGTCAACTGATAATATTTAAAATTGAAATATAAAATTGAAAGTAGGTCATAATTCTGTACTCAGCAATTTTGTATTATTCTTTCAAAAATTTCATTCTTAGTTGAAGCTTATTTAAATTTGTTTGGTTTTTCATTGTTCTCTTTATCTACTGAATTCAAATAAAAAGAAATTAATATTTTACTTAAGAATAGCATGCATTGTAAACTCCCTCTTTTAGATACATATCTATCTATGAGTAATTTCTTGTGTTCATTCTTATTTTGCTGGAATTTCTAATAATGAGCATTTACCAAAAAAGTTATTTGGTTAAGAAAAAAAAAAGCTAAGAATGTCCTTTTTAAGCACTGTGACCTGTTCTTCTCATGGCTCATGTTCTCACTTTTACAATGAAGGCATTTAGTTTTATTTTGCCAGTCAATGACTACTTTGTTATAATGCCATGAAGTTAATCCTGTGCTCAGTTGTAAATACTAAATCTTGTTCTCAACACCTTCTCCCCATCATAAATTTTACAGAATTTCATATAGCAAAAACAAAGTGAGCAGTGAAAATAATCATTATAGTCTTCATTTGAATGGACCTCATTGAAGGAATGGTTTTATGTATGCTCATATATTAAAACTTCTCAATCAGTCAGACTAATGAAGAAACACACACACATACACACACAGAGACAAATATACAAACATACACAGATGCTTTTATGACTGTGCTGATATTTTTGAAAAATATAATAGGAATATATGAATAAAATGAATTTGAGTTCTTATGAGTAAAAAATGAAATGGTGCTATACTGAGTTTTAATTATCAGTTCTTAGTATATGCCACATCCCTTTGGGGAAAAGACCTTATCTCAGTGTATACATAATATATAAACAAGCTTGATTAAAAGCATGTGTACTGATGTGATGGCAGAAGTGCCCCACTGAAATGGTTGTGTAGAAAAACAAGGAGATAACCTGAGTGTATCACAGTGGAACATGGAGATCTTTAGTGTGCAGCCTAATGTGCCTGGCCAACGCTTTTAATGGAACTTTTAGATTATTTTTTCCTATTTAGTAAGTAATAGTCATTGTAAAAATCTTAAAGGAGAAAACAGCCCAGTGAAAGAAGAAAAATAAATATGATAAATTTAATTATGTATCAGTTGTAAATTTGGCCAAAGAAGCAAAAACTTGAAGAAATTTAAATGTACTAAACATTTAATATGGGATACAGTCCTCTACTTACTTGATCTGTTTTCATCTTTAAACAACTGTGTGTGTATAGCCTTCTTTTTCAAGTTGAGTAAACTGAGACTCAGAGAGATGGCAGGATCTCAGGATGGGATATGGAAAGAACTGAAAGTCCAACACTAGCTTGGCATTTTCTTTTCTTTTCTTTTTTACCTTTGTAGCATCCAAGACTTTTTTTTTGTATTTTTTAAATTTTCTTTATTCTGTTGGTTTTGCCATACATTGACATGAATCCGCCATGGGTATACATATGTTCCCCTTCCAGAACCCCCCTCCCTCCTCCCTCCCGATTCCCTCCCCCTGGGTCATCCCAGTGCACCAGCCCCGAGCATCAAACCTGGGCTGGTGATTGATTTCACATATGATAATTAACATGTTTCAATGCCATTCTCCCATATCATCCCACCCTTGCCCTCTTCCACAGAGTCCACGAGACTGTTCTATACATCTGCGTTTATTTTGCTGTCTCGCATGCAGGGTTCTCGTTACTATCTTTCTAAATTCCATATATATGCATTAGTATACTGTATTGTTGTCTTTCTTTCTGGCTTACTTCACTCTGGATAATAGGCTCCAGGCAGAAATAAATGCAAAGGAAACAAAAGTAGCTTGGCATTTTCTAAAGCCCACCTTAAAACCTCTATACTAGTGGTCCTCAACCCTGGCTGCAAATTGAAATCTCATGAGAGGATTTTTAGAAGTTTTAATGCTCATAGCACACAAAGGAAGATTTATTTAGTCTGGAGTGTGGTTCAACTGTTGAAAAAAAGCTCTGCTAGGATGTCTAATAACATGTAGTCAGGTAAGGAGAGGGTCCTATACCCAGCTCCCTCACTCTTCCATGAAAAGTATCCCTCAAACCCCAGCCCTGAGATCGAGATTATAAGTGGTTTGCCCTTGTTTAGTATTTGCAGTATTTCCCCAACAAATCTTAGTACAAGACATGGGATCATAAGAGAATATACTGAATTCCTGCTAACCTAGGTCCTGACAGTTTGTATTCTAAACATACCTCCAGCATCAGAATACAACTTTACCTCAGTCCTGCTCCACATATTTTGAGGGTAGGGAGAAGCTGCTAAAACAATAGTTACCAGATTTGCATTTTACTGAGATTTTTATGAAGTTCCAGGTTTGCTTTTATTCATGTCATCAAAAACTAGATTAATTTAGTTGGAAAGGTTTTCACTCATAAAAAAAATCAGAATGAACAGAATGAAGGGAAACATCTGCTAGAGACTGAAACAGCTTGTGGGTTGATTTTTGCTGGTAAAGCCAAACCTGCGGTTAATCAGCTCTGCCCTCACCAACAGATGTCACTGCAGACAAGAGGAATTACCTGGCTAGATTCTCCTGCTGTGGGCAGTGCATTCAGATCAAGGTGCTAATGTTTAGCAATGCAAAAACAAATGCTATTGTTCTTCTTCCTAGTGCACCTACACACATATACTTGTGTATGAGTGATATATATATATATATATATAGATATATATATATATATATATATTTGTGTAAACACGTATGTGGTGTATGGTTACAATTACAAACCCAAAATCCTACTTGCCACCTTTTATTTGCCAGTATTCTCCACTTCCCATTCTCTCCCCTTGAATTATTTCTGAAGAGCCTAACTTTGGTATAAAAGAATGGTGGAATGTAAAATGTTGTTTGTGTAATTGATAACTTGGATATATTTAGTATTGAATCTGTGTTTTGGGTTTTTGATTTTTATACTGGGATGATTATTAGTCATGTGAATTTTTATAGGTGAACAGATTTTATGGTCTCGAAACTATTAGTATTAAGTAGCAAAGAACCCACCTGCCAATGCAGGAGACAGAGAGAAGCAAGTTTGATCCCTGGCTCAGGAAGATTCCCTGGAGGAGGGCATGGCAGCCCACTCTGGTATGTTTGCCTGGAAAATCCCATGGACAGAGAAACCTGGAGGACTACAGTCCTTAGGGTTGTAAAGAGTCAGACGAGACTGAAGCGGCTTTAGCACACATTTCACCTTTGACATTGTTTTTCCACATTCTTGTGAGCTATCTGTTATGAATTTGTGAATAGAACTTTGGGCAGTACTATACTGAAAACTTGAAGTGAGGAATTTGTGAATATTTTTCATAGCATTTATATAACACTGGCCCCCCATACTATGCTTATTATTTACATTCATATACCTATTATAGATAAGACATACTATTTGCTGCAGAGCTTATTGTAGTGTTTCAAACTTAACATTTTGGATTTGGTTTCTTAACAAAATTTAGCAGTAGACTGGGGACAACCAAATTTAATTGCCTTCAAAGCAGAAGGAAACAAATAAGCTTGATGCACCAAAGCAGAGAAAGTCTCAGACTTTTATGAACCGATCCTTCTGTATGCTTCTCATTTGGATTCCTTCTGGGAATCAGCTTTATGCTATGCTTAGTTACTCAGTCATGTCTGACTCTTTGCAAACACATGGACCATAGCCTGTCAGGCTTCTCAGTCCATGGGGATTCTCCAGGCAAGAATATTGGAGTGGATTGCCATTCCCTTCCCCAGGGGATCTTCCCAATCCAGGAATGAAACCCAGATCTCTTGCATTGCAGGCAGATTCTTTACCACCTGAGCCACCAGAGAATCGTCTAAATGGCAGCAAATCCAATCTGGTCCATTCTTTGAAAATGGGCACACATCTCAAGTGAGGATGAAATAAATTGTTTCAGGAAATTCAGCACAACATGTTTACATGAAATTTTCTGTAGAGAGGGAACTCATAAACCTTGAAAGCCTAATTTTGAAACTTCCAGAAAAGTCAGATCCTGGAATGCAAGATTTGGACAAAGGAAAGCTGGAAGAAAAATGAGAACGTACAGGAAAAAGTGCCAGTTTGCATGAAAATTCACCACTAACTGGAGATGGGTCTGCATGGAGTCTTGTGAAGGATACATCCTTAGCTAGTTCAGGGAGTCATGAGTGGGGAAAAGAAGAAACAGAAAAAAAGAGAGAACAAAGAATGAGACTTGGAAAGAAAAGGAAATGAAGACGAGTTTGGTTTGACAGCACAAGCTGAGCCAGTGCCTGCAATATGAGCTAGTTGGTGCCTGGCAACTCCGAAAGAGAATAGGAAATATCCCATGGACTGAAGATTGGGGGACCTTCAGAGCCAGGGCACACATAGCCCAGTGAAACGTCTGCCTAGAAGGAAAGGAGACTGCTCTGCTTCCTGCCAGCACTGAGGCTTGTTCCATGAGGGTTTCAGCCTGGGAAAATCACGAAGGTCCATGAATACGAATCATAACTAGAAAATGTTCTTTCTTTATCTCTCAAGATGTGAAATAATTATTTATAGAAAAAAACTTATTTTCTTGGAATTCATGCTCTTTGGTTTTCCAACTGAAATAAACTCTTTAGAAGTACTTCTCAAAGTGTTCAGATTTTCCTGAAATCCACTTAATATTGAACAAGCATGTCTTTGGTCTATTGGGTTCCTTATCTATTATTTTCCAGCAAAACTAATAACATAAACTATCTTGTTACAATTTTTGTAGTGCCCGTAGGGTTCTATCCCTGGGTTGGGAAGATCCCCTAGAGAAGGAAATGGCAATCCACTCCAGTACCCTTGCCTGGAAAAATCCCATGGACGGAAGAGCCTGGTAGGCTACAGTCCATGGGGTTGCAAAGAGTCAGACACGACTAAGCGAATTCACTTTAGGATACAATCATGAACCAGAGCTAACACTTTACATGTCCATGATAAAGCAACAGAACAGCATTCAAAAATATGTTCCTTTTAGTAAGTGGAAAAGTACTTTGTATCTCCATGCACATGGCACCATACATGAGGTTGAATCAGGAGCTATTTTTTCCATCTCAACGGGGATATTCAACTTTGCTTCCATAAATTTCTTAAGAAAAGGAAACATCGAATAATGGTCATTTACCTCAGATAGATTACTGTGACAGAAAACCTGAAGTAGATGATTCTGAAAGAAATGCTACGTGATTATTATTGGAGATCATCATCATCATAAAAGGGCTGTTACTAGGCTAATCCAGTCTCCAATTTTATCTTTCATTCAAAGAAGAGAACTCATCATTATGCTATAAATCAGGCATTTTAATACTTAGCTTCAGGGTGTAGTAATGTTTTCTTAACAAAGAAAATACATTTCTGGAACTACAGATGTATGCTGAGGCGTTAGAAGCATCAGTGTCTATACATGCAAACATACAAATATACATTCAGACAACTGACTAGAGGAATGAGAATTCTAAACTCACAGATCGATTTCAGATCATCTGTTACTGCTGTTTAGTGTAGTCAAATAATTTTCATATTGTCTCACTACTTTTAAAGAAGAAACCAATCAGTAAATACACAGAAAATTGGTGTTTCAGTACCATGGTGAATGTCAAGATACTGGGAATAGGAATGAATAAAGTAAAAAGCAGTTATTGATTTATAGTACATTTGTGCAAAACTGGGAGGAATAGCATTATATTTCAGTGGGATGAGCTAAGAAATTATTGAGCTGTATAAATCTCAATATATTTGGAGCCTAGAAAGTGCATTGTATGCAAGAAAAGGTCAAAACCCTTAAATGAATGGATGAGTAAAATGCCATAGTATCATGTAATAAAACAATGAATATCAGTTGTGAAATAAGCATAAGTATACATTAAAGCAAGCTAGGCAGTTCTATCCTCTCCCTTTCGGTTCACTCCTTCCTACCCTGTGCCTGGTGATATAATATACAAGAGATGTCTATTTAATTTTGACATCTTAGAGAGAGGAGCATCAATGACGTAGATATCAAAATTGGAAGGAAAAAAAAAACAAGCAAAAATAATGAACCTTGGCATTTCTAGACCTGGTGTGGGTTCCTGCTTTACTCCTTCCTAACTGTATGAACTTGGGCAAGTCACTTATGTTCTGTCTAACACGGAGATAAGCGTATTTAACTGAATTGTTGAATGAATAAAAGATATCCATACGTGGGTGTATTTGCTGTGCCAAGGTCCTTGCAAATTTTGCATGATATTAACTAGGGAAAGGTATACTTTGTTTACTCTTAAAACCAATTTTTAGAGGATAAATTTCAACTCTCTAACAATGATCACTGATCTATTTTAGTTCTTTTGTTGTTTTGGAGATCTTCAGCTCTTCACTTGTACTGAATGAGTTCCATACTTGATTTTTCATAAGAGACAGTATAGAAACATAAGCTGTGAACTTAAACTGTATGTGTTCTAACTGGCTCAGCCTAACTCTAAACTTTTTGACTCTGGATGGATTACATACTTTATGCAATCCCCAAGTTTTTCAACTATAAAATAGAGATAATAACTGATATGGTTATTGTGAACATTTACATATTCAATGAGGGTTTGGGACCATGTCACACACATGTATTCATTAAATACTATTATAAGTATTAGTGGTTTCTGAAGAGTCCCACAGAAAAGTCACAAAGCTCGTAGAATACCAGCTATACAGCCAGATTAGCTGTAGAAGGTTCAAGAAACAGGGCATTCTCAGCCACAATGGGGGACAGGCAATTCCTTCAGCTTCTATATAATCAAAATCATATATTTAACTGCTGTCATGTGTGGGAATTTGATAAAACTTTTTTCCCAGAAATCTTTATAAGGGCATTATTTGGTTTCATAAGTGCAATAGAAATGCAATTACTTGGGTCCAATTTAAAATAAATTTAAATTTCACTTTAAGACATTTTACTTGAAGCCCAGGCATTTATATATTTTTTATTCTTCATTTTTTAAAGAAGATTTATTTATTTCTGTTTGTGGCAGGTCTTTGTTGCTGCATGCAGACTTTGTCTAGTTGCAGCAAGCACAGGCTACTCTTGAGTGTGGCTCATGGGCTCTAGAGCACTGGCCCAGTAGTTACATCACATTGACTTTATTTATTTATTTATTTTTCAGTAAAGCGTTTTCATTTTTTTTTCCCTTTCTGTTATCTTTTTTTTTTTTTTTTTCTTTACATTATCGTGTTGGTTTTGCCATACATTGACATGAATCCGCCATGGGTATACATGTGTTCCACATTGACTTTAGTTGTCCCATAGCATGTGGGATCATCCCAGACCAGGGACCAAGCCTGAATCCCTTGCATTGGCAGGCAGATTCGTCATGACTGAGCCACCAGAAAAGCCCTTTCAACTATATTTTTAAAATCACACAAGGGATGATGTTACAGAGTCGGGTTAGAGAATTACTGATCCATAGTGTGGGCTTCCCACAGTGGCTGAGTCAGTAAAGAATCTGTCTGCAAGGATAGGATATATAGTACCTAAAATGTATGGTAAGTGATAGGAGACACGAACATATCCATACTAAATCTATTTCCTCAGGAGGCATAGGAGAAAGAAAGGTATAACAAACAAAATAATAGCAGTCTTAGTAATTTTGTTATTATTAAGGGCCATACATAATATTCTAAGAAAACTCTATGTAGGATACAACTAATTCATTCCAGAATCAGAAGTTACTTTAAATACTTTGTGAATGTTAAATAATAGACAACAATTGGGAAAGCATGTTGTGTTAAAGGGAGGGTCTCCTAAACATGTGAAACGCATCTGTAAGCTATGAATACAGACAATCTGATGACCTATTCAAGCAAGATGAAGTACTGTACAGTAGAAGGAGCTATATTCAATATCTTGTGATAAACCATAATGGAAATGAATATACATGATTGTCTATATGTGTATAACTGAGTCACTTAGCTATACAGCAGAGATTGGCACAATATTATAAATCAACTACGCTTCAATAAATTAAATTAAAAAAATAAAAGTGCACACGAGAGGAGTTATCTGTGTGTGTAACAGCAATAGTTTTTAGACAGAGAAGTCATATGGTCATTGAGAAAACTATCTACAGAGTGGAGAATCAATTCAGCTGAGGAAAGAATAGAGTAGAAGGGTATTTAAGGAGCCATTAAAACAACCTGCATAAGATCTGATTATAAAACTAACCTAAGATGTTAAGATTCATCAGTAAGAACCATGAGTCCTAGTTATTTAGGTATGTCCTGTTTAGCAGACTTGGACTTCTCTAGTGGCTCAGATGGTAACGGATATGCCTGCAATGCAGGAGACCCAGGTTTGATCCTTGGGTCAGGAAGATCCCCTGGACAAGGGAATGGCAACCCACTCCACTATTTCTGGAGAATCCCATGGACAGGGGAACCTGGTGGGCTACTGTCCATGGGATCACAAAGAGTCAGACATGACTAAGCAACTAAGCATGCATTTGACAAACTACTGGCCATATGATAGCAATACAATGGTTATCAGTTAAAAGAAAGGGTAGAAAATACAGGAAGTGTGGAAGGAAGGGAAAGAATGACTTTTGACTTATTTGGTGTAGGATCTGCCTGTAAAGTCTACTGTCTTGACTGAAATGTAGACTTAAAAAAAGGGAAGTTCATTAGTTTGCAATCTGCTGTAAGTTATTGGTGAAACAGCCAGGTTCAGAACTTGTTCAATCAATAGATACATTATGGATGAATCCTTATGTTTTCCACAGTGAAGTTGTCACAGTAGTTTTTATCAGTTCTCTCTTACTTAGTTTCTGCAGCTAATCTATATCAGCCAATACTGGTTTGATTTAAAGACAGCTGATAAATAACACATCAGTGGCTTTCACAAATGAAAATAAAAATGGAAGACCACAACTTTGTCCTTGACTGGTAATGTTTGCTTTTGGTTTTATTTTTTTTTTTTGGTAAGAAAATAGAGGAAACTTAAATGTATTATATAACTTTGGATTAGCTCTTTTTTACTCTTTGCTCTTTTTCTGAGTTACATTTAAGTAAGTTGGAAAAAAAATTCACATAGGCCCTTTCTCTGCATGTAGAAATCATAAATTTTTATCTCTTTGCATCCATTTATTTCTCTTTGATTTAATATGAATATGTCTATGAAATTGAAGTGATGATCAATTCAGATATATTAATTAATGCTTATGTATGAATCTAATTCTAATAGTTTATTTTATAAGTTCAGGATGAAGTTCAGAATATTTTTAATTTAAGTACTTCCTTTGCAGATCATGGACAATATCTTAGAAGTCCACATAAAATATCTGAACAGAAGTATACCTCAACCGGAATATTATAAAAGTCATACTTTGTCTTGACTAGATTTACCATATTTTAAAATGTTGTGCAGCTTTGACCACTGTTTAAACAAAACTAATCAGACTATTGAGCATGTGTGGACCCATGGCGGTTTCATGTCATTGTATGGCAAAACCAACACAGTAAAGTAAAGAAAATTTAAAAAAAAAAGAAAAGAAAAAAGAAAATAATCAAGAGCTATTATCATTATTATGGTGACATATTTGTGGTGACAAATATGTAAAAATGTATTTAATGTGGATTTTTCTGGTGAGTCTTGGATAAGAGGATCTTAACCTTCATGAGTTTTATGCTAATTCTTCTCAAATGTCACAATATGTACTTACAATCGCAGACTCAAGCAGGTGTTTAAAACATGCAAAAAAACTCATACAATTAGCAGATGGGGATACATAGATGCATATGACATAATCCCTGGACTTGGCTTACTGATATTCCAGTATTTGGTATATATTTATGAGTATATAGATCATCTTTCAGTAGCTGACACTAAACAATATTTTCATTTTCTGTTTTAAATTGTGATGTAAAAACATAATCATGACTGAACAGAACTAAATTTAGAGAATTCTAATCTGGAAGCTCAGGTTTATGAACTCTATGAAAATGACTCACTGTTGGTTATCTAACATAATCTAAAAATAATCTCTTTTATAAAGGCAGTTCCTGAAGATGTCTATAATTTTGTATGCTAAAAATCTTCATTATATGTAGAATTAAGATGCATCTTCTCCATCAAAGCTAAAACCTTTCTACCATATTTGGGGTAGAGTTGATATGAAGAAAAGAATAGAAAAAGATGTGCAGAGGTCAGCTAAATAAGGGGCATCATTGAAAAATATTATATAGGAATGGAAGCTATAAATTTTGCATAGGAGGAATTACTGCAGTGAGTATAGGCAGCAACAATCAGCATGTCAGCAAATAATAAGCTCATGTTTGAGCGGCCCTTGTATATGATGATGCTATTGATCTGCCATCAGCCAGGCAGGTAACAGAGCTGTATGGGCTGCAGGGGATGATGGATCTGAGCTGGTCTGCCTGGACTTCATTATGAACAACAGTTTGCAGTTAAGAAACAGATTTTTCTCTCTAATTGAATCTACCTCACTTGAACTGGCCTGTCCCAAAGGACTGAACTTACAGGCCCCGATCTGCATGAATCTACCTCTGCTGATAAGTGGCAACGTGATACAAATATGCTCATAGTTTTAGGGAGTATGTGTGTGCCTGTGTACTCAGTTGCATCAGACTCTTTGCGACCCCATAAACTGTGGCCCACCAGCCTTCTCTGTCTATGGGATTTCCCAGACAAGAATACTGGAGTGGGTTGCTGTTTCCTACTCCAAGGGATCTTCCCGACCCAGGGATCAAACTGGTATCCCCTGCATCTCTTGTATTGGCAGGCGGATTCTTTACCACTGTGCCACTTGGCAAGTCCCTTTGGGTAGTATATACTAACTAAATTACAACTTAAATTGGAGAAACCATTTGTTATTCAAAGGCAAAGCATTCAGTTGTATTGATGGAATAGTGACCATTCAGACAACTTCCAAAGTGGTAAGTCACTCAGCCCCCTGCTCTCCTCACTTTGTGTGGGCTGGCCATGTATATGTGCCCTGGGAATACTGACTACCGTTTTACTTAAAGGTTTGCATTTTTAACATGGTCATGTAAAGCATTCAGATGATGGAGTTGTGTAGACGTGGTTCTGAATCCCAATGTGATACTGTGCTCTCTCGAGCAAATTAGTAAAATCCTCTAGGCATGAGTTTTAATCATCAGTGAAATAAAAAATTAATAAAGAGTACCAATAAAACTAGAGTACAAGATTGTTGTGAGGATTAACTGATAATCTGACTCAGAGTTGGCACCAGAAATTTCAGTTCATGTATTCATACATCTAACAATATGAATTGAATGGCTTCTCTTTTTTAAGCCCTGAATCAGAAGCAGGGTTATTATGGTGAACAGTACAGATAGTCATTGGTTTCTCTCAAAGCTTACATTTTTGTTTCCTTCACCCTGGTGCTCCAGATTTTATTTCTCTTTTCTACCCTTCAGGGTTTTTAAAAATATATACTGAAGTGTAGTTGACTTAGAATATATATACTAATTTCAGGTAAACAACAATTATTCAATATTTTTATTGTGTATATTCCACTTAAGGTTATTGTGAAATATTGGCTATAGTTCCTATACTGTACAATGTAAACTTGTAGATTATTTACTTTATACCTAGTAGTTTGTATCTCTTATCCCGTACCCCTATCTTGCTTTTCCTTCCTTCTACCTCACCCCTGGTAACCACTAATTTGTTTTTTGTATCTTACAATCCTTTCTATTTTGTTATATTCTTTCTTCTCTTTCTATTTTTTAGATTCCACATATAGGTGATTATATAGGGATTTGTCTTTCTCTAACTACACTAAGCATAATAACCTCTATGCCCATTCATGGTTTTATACATGGCAGAATTTTTTTTTCTTTTTGTGCCTGAGTAACATTCCATTGTGTGTGTGTGTGTGTGTGTGTGTGTGTGTGTGTGTGTGTGTAGCTGTGTGTGTAGCTGTGTGTGTGCATGTATGCATCATGTCTTCTTTATCCATTTGGTTGTTTAAAGACATTTAGTTTGCTTTTATGTAATGGCTATTGTAAATGGTGTTGCTATGAACATTAGGGTGCATGCATCTTTCTGAATTAGTGTTTTTGTTTTGTTCAGCTGTATACCACAGAGTGGAAATGCCAAATTATATGTAGTTCTATTTTTAGTTTTGAGGAATATTCAGACTGTTCTTCCATAGTGTCTGCACTAATTTCTTTTCCTACTAACAGTGTGCAAGGGTTCACCTTTCTCTACATTCTTGCCAATATTTGCTATTTTTGTTCTTTTTTGATAATGGCTGTTCTGCCCAGTATGAGGTGATATCTCACCATGGTTTTGATTTACATTTCTCTGATGATTGGAGATGAGCATCTTTCCATGTGCCTGTTGGCCATATATATGTTTTGTTCTGAAAAATGTCAATTTAGGTAATATGCTCTGTTTTAATTAGTTTTTTTTTTAGTGTATTGATTTGCATGAGTTGTTTATGTATTTTGGATATTAACCCCTTATTGGTCATATCATTGGCAAATATTTTCTCCCATTTCATAGGTTGTCTTTTCATTTTACTGATGGTTTCCTCTCCTGTGCAAAAGCTTTTACATTTTATTAGATTCCAGTTGTTTGTTTTGCTTTTGTTTCCTTTTCCTAAAAAAAACAGATTCCCCCAAAATAGTGTTTCAGTATATATCAAAGAGTGTTCTGCTGTTTTCTCTGTTAATAGTTTTATGGTTTCCAGTCTTACACTTAAGTCTTTAATCCACCATATTTTTATATATGGTGTTAGGAAATATTCTGATTCTGTATTATTTTACATGTCGCTGTCCAGCAACCACTTACAGAAGAGACTGTCTTTTCTCCATAGTACATTCCTGCCTCCTTTACTATAGTTAAACATGTGTGATTTCATTTCTGAGCTATTTTGTTTAATTGATCCATGTCTGTTTTTGTTCCAGTACCATAGTGTGTTTTGATTACTATATCTTTGTGGTATAGTCTGAAGTCAGGAAGCCTGGAACTTCCAGTTTTGTTCTTTTTTCTCAGGATTGCTTTGGCTAGGTGGCATCATTTGGGGTTTAATATAAACTTGAGGATCATTTGTTTTAGTTCTATTTGATTATGATTGCATTAAATCTGCAGATTTCTTTGGTAGTATGGATATTTTAACTATTAATTCTTTGAAGCCATGAACAGGAATGTCTTTCTATGTCTTTGTATTATCTTCAATTTTCTTCATCAGTGAATTAGAGATTTCAAAATGTAGGTCTTTCACCTGTTTGGTTAAATTTACTCCTATGTATTTTGCTCTCTCTCTCTCTTCTTTTTTAATATTTTGCTCTTTTTTAACAAAAATTTTATGCAATTTTAAATGTCATTGTTTCCTTCCTTTCTATTTCTTATAGATCATTATTAGTATATGGATAAGCAGCAGGTTTATGTATGATAATCTTGTATGTTGAAACTTTCAGTTCAGTTCAGTTCAGTTCAGTCACTCAGCCTGGTTCGACTCTTTGCAACCCCATGGACTGCAGCAAAACTGTCTTCCCTAACCATCACCAACTCCCGGAGCTTGCTAAAGCTCATGTCCATACAGAAGGTGATGCCGTCCAACCATTACATCCTCTGTCATCCCCTTGTTCTGTCTTCAATCTTTTTTAGCATCAGGGATCTTTCCAATGAGTCCATTCTTCGCATCAGGTGGCCAGAGTATTGGAGTTTCAGCTTCAGCATCAGTCCTCCAATGAATATTCAGGACTGATTTCCTTTAGGATGGACTGGTTGGATATCCTTTCAGTCCAAGGTACTCTCAAAAGTCTTCTCCCACACCACAGTTCAAAAGCATCAATTCTTCAGTGTTCATCTCTCCTTATAGTTCAGCTCTCACATCCACACATTACCACTGGAAAAACCATAGCCTTGACCAGAAAGATCTTTTTCTGCAAAGTAATGTCTCTGCTTTTTAATATGGTGTCTAGGTTGGTCATAATTTTTCTTCCAAGGAGCAAACATCTTTTAATTTCATGGCTGCAGTCTCCATCTAAAGTGATTTTAGGGCCCCCCAAAATAAAGTCTGTCACTGTTTCCACTGTTTCCCCATCTATTTGCCATGAAGTGATGAGACTGGATGCCATGATACTTAGTTTTCTGAATGTTGAGTTTTAAGCCAATTTTTTCACTCTGCTCTTTCACTTTCATCAAGAGGCCCTTCAGTTTCTTTGCTTTCTGCCGGAAGGGTGGTGTCATTTGCATATCTGAGGTTATTGATATTTCTCCCAGCAATCTTGATTCCAGTTTGTGCTTAATCCAGCCTGGCATTTGACATAATGTGTTCTGCATACACATTAAATAAGCAGGGTGACAATAAACAGCCTTGATGTACTCCTTTCCCAATTTGGAACCAGTCTGTTGTTCCATGTCTGGCTCTAACTGTTGCTTCTTGAGCTTCATACAGATTTCTCATGAGGCATGTAAGGTGGTCTGGTATTCCCATCTGTTGAATAATGTTCCACAGTTTGTTGTGATCCACACAGTCAAAGGCTTTGGCATAGTCAATAAAGCAGTAGATGTTTTTCTATAATTCTGTTGCTTTCTCTATGATCCAGTGAATGTTGACAATTTGATCATTTGATCTCTGGTCCTGAAACTTTACTGAAGTCATTTATTAGTTCTCATCATTTTTTTAATTTTTTGTTTTGGTGGAAACCTGAGGGTTTTGTCCATAAAGTATCAGGTCATCTGTCAATAGTGATGGTTTTATTTATTTCTTTACAGTTTGGTTGCTATTTATTCTTTCTTTTTTTTTTTGTCTGATTGGTGTAGGTAGGACTACTGATGCTACATTAATTAGAGGTGAAGAGTATGAACATCCTTTTCTTTTTCCTGAGAGGTAAGGTTAGAGACTTCCCTTGTGGCTCAGCTGGTAAAGAATCTGCCTGCAACGTGGGAGACCTGGGTTCATTCCCTGGTTTGGGAAGGTCTCCTGGATAAGGAAATGGCCACCCACTCCAGTATTTTGGCCTGGAGAATTCCATGGACTATATTGGCCATGGGGTTGCAAAGAGTCGTATACCACTGAGCAACTTTCCCTTTCACTTTCAAGGTTAGAAACAGCCAGGTGTGAGTTAGAGCTGTCCTAGGCTCAGTGACTGATACAATACCACTGGATTAGGGCAGGGGTTGGTCCCTGAGCTCTGGAGGAAAAGCTCTGAGTTTCTGGTCTGAACTGGTTCTCTTCCCTCTAAGTGTGTGATCTCTCCTCTGGTATCTTCACCCCAGAGGAGAGCAATGCTAAAACAGAAGGTGCTAGAGTGGCACCCAGTATGGGCTGGGGTATATGCTTTGGCAGTCTTGGCACGGCGCTCCAGACTGCTCCCAATCCTCTGCCTCCACAAGTACGTTTAATGGATGCTCTTGCGCTGTTTGGTGTAGTGCTGGATCAAGCCTGCTCTGTCCCCATAGTTGCTCACACTCCATGTCAATGCCGGCCTTCCCATTAGTGAACTGGGACACATGAGGGGGAAGTCCCAGGAAACCAGCAAGAGTCCTAGGCTGCCTCAGCTTTTCTCTGCCTTGTTTCAGCATGTACATGCTCTTCACGAGTGCAGTTCCAGGTTCACACGTTACCTACCCCTGCCAGTCCCACTGGTCTTCAGAGCAGTCAGTAGGGACTCACCCAGGATCAGACCTGATAGCCCTGCTCGGTGGTTTAAACTTCTCACTTGAGAGTGAGAAGTTACCCCAGGGAGGGTACTCAGTCTATGCAACCCTCTCTTCTGTGTGCCCTCATAGGAGTGCCTATCCCTGCCTGATCTCTTCCTTTCTGATTCCTTATGTATCATTCTTACAGCCTTGGTTGTATAAGAGTCTTTCTGCCAGATGCCAGTTTGTTTTTAGCAAGAGTTACTCCAGATATATTTTTGATATATTCATGAGGGAAGGTGAGCTCAGTGTCCTCCTATTCCCCCATCTTGATCTCCTCTCAGTGTTGATCTTCTTATATGACAGCATAGAAGAAACTGTTCAGAAATACTTCCCCTAAAATACAAGTCAATAAATTCATATAAAATGAATTAAGAAAATATTTCCTCTAGGGAATATATTTTTGGTACTGAATTTTTGTCACCCATAACTTAATGCCTGGATGTACTTTCCTAAAAATGTTTTTTTTTTTTTTTCAGTTTTGACAACAGTCTAAGTAGCATGGCATTTGTGAATTTCATGAAAGACAAGTTAATATAGAATATGAAAAGAGGAAAACCATTGTGAAATACTAGCTAGAATGTGACACATGATACCTTTTCCTCTTTGTCTTGTAAATGTTAGTATATTGTGTTATTCTCACTCTGGTGATGTGAGAACTAAAGAATCAAATGAAAAATCTTGCATGTGCTTACTGTATATCAGACACTATTCTAGATGCTTTTACATACTCTCTCTGTTAATGCTCATAGCAACCCTATAAGTTAGACATTACTAACCTGACATGTTCATAGGTAAGAGATGAGGCACAGAATTTAGGTGACTTCTGTCAGTCACATTAAAATTTTCTCATAAACTTATGCGCCTGTTTCTGGAATATAAAGTATAAGTGAGGGACTGGCTGCCTTAATAGCAATGCCTTCCATCTTGCTTCTTTCTGCTGAATGCTGCTATTTGGCCCTTGCCATGACAGGACCCGATTATTCCCCATACCAGCTAGCCCAATTCCATAGCAGCATCTCCTTTGAGCAAGTAGGTGTAGAGAGAAATAGCCACCCCTCTACAGGAGCTGTGACACAGTCGGGTGGTGGAGTCTCCAATCGAATATCTTAAATTCATTTTAATATCCCCATCTACTTGAGTGTTCTGAACTTTATATCAATTCTTTTCCAAGTTCCAATATCTTCTCCTTATTTACCTGAGGCAATTGAAGAAGCTTCCTGGGTCCTCCCAGTAGTGTATTAATGTGGCAGAAAGATTCTAGGATGCCCCCCAAATTCCCTTGCTTCCTGATCCTCTTGCTCTTGTGTAATCCCTTCCACTTGAGTTGGGCAGAAACTGATTTGTTTCTATCCAGTAGATTATGCCTAAAGTGACAGAATACCATTTCTGTTCTCATGTTAGTTAACATTATAGAACCTTCTCCTAGGATACACTCTCTTTCTCTTGTTGACTTAAAGTGAGCAACTATATTGTGAACTGCCCTATTGAGAGGCTATATGTCAAATAAACTGAGGTGCCAGACATGCTGGCTAATAGCCAACTGAGAACTGAGGCCCTCAGTCAGGTAGACCATAGGGAGTGATTTCTACCAGCAATGGAATATTCTGGGGAGAGGATCCTTCTTCACTCAAAACTTCAGATTAAACTGCAGTCCAAGTTAATACTTTGATTGTAACCTTGTGAGATTCAAAAGAAAAGTGAGGCCCAGACTCCTAAACCATAGAAACAAGGATATTAAGAGTACACCACTACATCCATTAGGTTGATGGCAATTAGCTACACAGCAATGGTTGATTAACAAGAATAGTTACTTGCCAAAACACAACATCCTCTGTCCAGAATAGGGCTTCTATGTTAATAAATTCCCCCCTCTCCAGACTTACATTCCGTATTTCCCCAGTCCAACACCTTCAAAACCCACTCTGCTGGTTTCTGCCAGTACCAACAAGCCAAATATTACAGTTCTTTGTGGATGAATGCTATGTTCTCTCAGAGCAGAAGAGGCATTCTGTGCTTGATTTGCATTGTAATTTTTGGCCTGCAATCTGAGAGGGAATGTAGGAAGCATGTTGAAGAGACCAGGCTTCATTTTTGCCTGGCCCCTTCCCCAGGTGAGGTTTTCGTAGTGTCTCTAGGCATTAGGAGGCTTCTTGCTTATAAGCATGCAGAAGGACCTGCTTTTACTAATCCAGATTGTATGGGAAAGTCTGGGGGTTGGGGTGTAAAAATATCAGGCATATCTTGTCAAACATCAAGGTCCTACTATCATCCTGTACATGCAGTCTCATCCTATCTCATTTGATGTTCTGTTGTACTACCTTTATGTGTTAATCTTGAGGCCTCCTCCATTTCACAGAATGCTTTGTCAGTTTTTATTTTCTTAAGGCTGTTAAAGCACTAGGCAAAATCCTTATACTTATCATTGACCCTGTAATACCCAAGAGTTACAGCGGCCGAATAGGCCAATGCTTCACTGTCACCCATACCTCATCCCGACCTGCCTCTGAATAATCCTGAATCTGCAGGATGTTGTGGATTAACTACCTGCCTTGCATCAACAGTGGGGTTCCTAGCAATACCTCACTTGTTAATGATCTGGTTCCAGAACATCATTCTGTATTTGTTTTCTACCTTATTTGACACTTTTCTGGTACCAAATGTTTCAGCTGGAGTTCCCTCTAGAAAAAGCTAAAGGAAAGAGTTTTATATAAAGCAATTTATTATGACCAGTGATCCCACAGAATGGAGGTCTTGCAGAGATGAAAACTGAATCAGTCACTGGTTTGGTGTACTAGGATGGTTCCTCCGGGATTTCCTATGAGGCTGTTTAGAAAGTATTTCAGAAACTGTTCAGCTGAAGGATAAAAGAGAATGAAACTTTCTGTCAGCTTCCATTATTAATCAATTGAAGGTAAACCCATAGAGTGTTGTCATTTCCACATTTCTGAGTTGCCCACCTAACCTTTGAATGCCCAGCAGGCCCATAGGTATTCCACCTCATGGAGTTAGAAATCATGTGATAAAGAAAGTGAAAGAGATTCTGATCATCCTTGAGATGAGGTGCTTTCAGGGTGAAACCAGGAATACGATCTTTGGGTCAAAATGTTTCCATTTCAGAACTTTCTTGGCATCATTCTGTTGCATTTAGTGTTCTACTTTACTGTTGAGAAAGGGGAGTGTAGCCTAGTGTTTCAAGCGTCTATGTAAGACATTTTATTATATAGATAATTCAAGGAGTCTCTGTCTTTCAATTTTACATTTCACTACCTTTCCTGGAAGGTAGTGAGCCATATTCATTTGCAATTTGTATTCTTCCTTTGCTTTAATTTTTTAAATCAAGTCGAGTTGTTTCTAGAGTTTTGATTTTCTCCACTCTAGCCAACAAATTATCATGAAGTTAAATTGTCTTCCTTATTTATCATCTACTCTCATTGCTGTAATGTTGTAAAATCATCTGCATTCGTAGTAATTATATCAAGCTCTTATTTATATCACTTTATAGTTTACAGCCATGTCCGTTTCCTAATTGGATTGTTTATTTTACTGTTGAGTTTTGAAAATACTTTGTATGTTCTAGACAATAGTCCTTTGTCAGTCATGTGGTTTATAAATATTTTGTCCTCATCATTAACTCTTTGTCCTTTTGATAGGTTCTTTTGAAGAGCAAAACATTTTTGTTGAAGTCCAGTTGATGTATTTTTCCCTTTTATTGTAAATTGATTTACAATTGTAGTATTTAAATAAACTGATATGTTTACAGATGCATTTCTATAATAGAAGATAATGAACATAGAAGTGAGAGGAGACTATAAATGGATGAGCCATGGCGAGGAAAGTGAGTTTAGATCCAGAACATGGTTAGAGAGATTGACCACTGGCAGGTGAAACAGAATAGGTGAAGGGGTTAGTACTAAGGAAGACTCATTGTTATTAATTGCAGGAAGAGACAAGCTGAGAGAATTGCAGCCTTATTGCCATTGTTTTCTTTGAATTAAAATCTTTGATCTAGAGAGACTCTTGATGAAAGTGAAAGAGGAGAGTGAAAAAGTTGGCTTAAAGCTCAGCATTCAGGAAACTAAGATCATGGCATCCAGTCCCATGACTTCATGGCAAATAGATGGGGAAACAGTGGATACAGTGGCTGACTTTATTTTTCTGGGCTCCAAAATCACTGCAGATAGTGATTGCAGCCATGAAATTAAAAGACACTTACTCCTTGGAAGGAAAGTTATGACCAACCTAGACAGCATATTAAAAAGCAGAGACATTACTTTGTCAACAAAGGTCCGTATAGTCAGGGCTATGGTTTTTCCAGTAGTCATGTGTGGATGTGAGAGTTGGACGGTGAAGAAAGCTGAACACCCGAAGAATTGATGCTTTTGAACTGTGGTGTTGCAGAAGACTCTTGAGAGTCCCTTGGGCTGCAAGGAGATCTAACCAGTCCATCCTAAAGGAGATAAGTCCTGGGCATTCATTGGTAGTACTGATGTTGAAGCTGAAAGTCCAATACTGATGCAAAGAACTGACTCATTGGAAAAGACCCTGATGCTGGGAAAGATTGAGGGCAAGAGGAGAAGGGGACGACAGAGGATGAGAGAGTTGGATGGCATCACTGACTCAATGGACATGGGTTTGGGTGGACTCCGGCAGTTGGTAATGGACAGGGAGGCCTGGCGTGCTGTGGTTCATGGGGTCACAAAGAGTTGGACACGACTGAGTGACTGAGCTGAACTGATGTGGATGTGAGAAAGGCAAAAATTGGCACTTTGAGATATGATACTGGCTTGAACTAAATACCAAGAGAATTATGCAAGAGCCCTGCTTATGAGCACTTGAGAAGCACAGACACTCTCCCTGAGGTCATGGCTAGGCTTCTCGAAATTATCAGCAGACCTATTTTATTAGATTACTTTAGGAAATAAAGCTAATGAGTTTAAATATTTTAAAAGAGTCTTGAACTTGTCTGTTCCTCCCAGGCCCTAACACTCCTTTGTCTTAAATCTTGTACTGGAGTTTGAGACCCCTACTTCAGGACATGGATATTTTGTGGCTTCTTTGACTGGTAGTAATTGGGGACTTCTACTTTAGCTATTCTTTTTTCTTGACACTGCTGTGAACTGAAGTAAGCTTTCACTTTAGCCAATTCCTAAGGAAAGTGAAGTTTAAGTATTTTATTCAGACCCTATTAGTTCTGACTGGCTACAAACACTATACTGTTTCTAATATTTCCAACTCACCAGCTGTTGTCCATAGAAGGCATTGCCATTTTCCTGGTTATTTTAAGAGAGTGCATTTGTGTTTAACAATTCAAGCTGTCATGTATATATTTTTGTCAACAAATTTGTTCACTATCAATAGAACATATAGGCTTTATTAGAAAATAGGATACACATATTAACTGTGTGGACAAAGCAAATGTCCACATTCTTTGTTATATCCAAACAGTTGTGAAAATAGCAAAGTGGCAGATGGGGACTTTTATAGACCTTGTGATTGAAGAATGAACCAGGAAAACATTTGTCAAAAGCCCATAGTATTTGATGGGAAGGAGATTAACTGGCAAAAACATATATGCAATATTACTCTGTAGCTTTGAAGAATGTCCTTTTCTCTAAAGCAGTGAGTACCAATCCTAAAGATATCAAAAATATTTCAGGATGTTGCTGTTCTGAATTACATGACTAAAATATTTTTTGAAATATAGAGGTCATTTATTTGTTGTAAGTGCATTAAATGTTCCCACAAGTAACAACTAAGCAGTACTTGGCTATTTAGATAAATTCAAGGCAAGAATGTGAAGTATATTTCCAACTTCCAGTGGACAGTATCAGACGCTTTAGTGTCTAGTATATGACCAAATTTAACTCTGAGAAATTGTTAAAATTTCAGGGTGGGCAAATTATACAGAAAGGACTGAAAGGGTCCTGTTGCAAGTTAGAATTTGAATTGAATAAAATTTTAGCATTAATATCATTCCTTAGATACTAAACAGTACAAGGATTTTTTATGCTTAAAAACATACAATGATGTTTGCTTTTTAAGACATATGGAAAAGTACTTTAATTCTTTTTTTTTTTTTTTTTGGTGATTGAGCAGTCTCTCTCTTTATTGTTGTTGGTTTACAGTTTTTATACCCAAGAAACATCCCCATTACATCACAATTATTCTATACAATCTTCTGTTTTCTGCCTACCATCAACAACTTTAACATTAAGCTCATTTTCCTTGCAGAAGGTCGGATTTCTGCATAATTAGACTTAACAATAGTATGTTTACCATTTGAATGTCTCCAGCATACTTCCATAAGTACATCAATCTAAGTAGAAAGGTTACATTTCTCTTATTAGCTGCAACTATGTAGAAACTAGAGGGAAGGGCTTAAGCTTGAAACTGTTTTATTCTATTAACCTATCCTGGTTCTTACAAGGAAAGAGAAAAGAGGACAAAGAGACAGTTTAGCAGGGCTGCTTTAACAATTTCTAATCTAAACAGTTCCTTATTATGTACTTTTATCTTTCCTGGAGATGTATAAGCAAAGATGTGTACCTGTCAGGAGAAATGTCCTAACGTTACCTAGACAACTGTGATTGTATATTGTTGTGAATCAGAGATTTCTACCCCATTATTAGTAGTCAGTGATAGAGTAATCTATTGTCTTAGAAAGAGACATTTTATTTTTTTCATAAAAGGTACTCAACCATACAATGATGAATTCAACAAATACTCTGTGTTAAGCTGAAGAGAGTGTGTATGTAAGTTATGTGTATATTTGTATGTATTTATATATATATATATATATATATAGAGAGAGAGAGAGAGAGAGATTTTTCCTGGTAGCTCAGTAGTAAAGAATCTGCCTGTAATGCTGGAGATCCAGGTTTGATCCCTGTGTCAGAAAGACACCCTGGAGAAGGAAGTGGCAACCCCCTCCAGTATTCTTGTCTGGAGAATTCCATGGACAGAGGAGTCTGGTGGGCTACAGTCCATTGCCTCTCAAAGAGTTGGACATGACTGAGTGATTAACACTTTCCCTTTCATACGTATATAATATATAAAAAGTACTTTGACAAGAATGGGAACTTTTTTTAAGCCATAGAATTTCAAGGAGTCTAAGTGACTTATCTTTAGAAAAACAGTATTATTTTCAGGATCTGAAAAAGATGGAAGAAGTAAGGTACAACACAAATGATATGGGAACAGTACACAAGTATGTCTAAGACATAAGCAAAGACTCCATGGGTACTTCATGGATTCTTGTGTGCTCACATGTGTCCCTGAAACAAGTCCATTTTTCTTTTTTTTGTATCATAAATGAAATCCAGGAAACCATCAGATGGTAAAAGGACCAACAGCCAAAATCACCTCATTTTCCCCCATTATTTCTCTGTAGTTTGCAAGCTGGCTTCAGAGGACGTAATAAAAAAATAAAGCACTATAATAAAAAATAATCAAAGAAAGACTATGAACTGGCAACACTCATTAATGGACATCACACTCGTTTGAAAATATGTATCAACGTAAGTTGAGATTAATAATTTCAGTTGAGAAAATCTTAAATTGTAAGGCCTTATTGGAAAGTGAGATTTAGGGCATGGGTTCTACATTGAAAAAATGCTAAATGAATGATCCAGACATGTATCCAGCTCCTCCTGTCATGTGCATTTTTTAATTCATCATTTTTTCTCATTTTTTTTTGCCACTGCGTCTACTGTCTTGTCTATTATTGTTTCCCTGCACCCTTTCTTTTATTTTGCATCCATTTATTTACTTTTCAAAACCCATTCAAATGGGTTAATTTTTAAGTCATTTTAAAATTACTTCAAAAATAATGCCATCACCCTCATATCTACTTGGAGCTCACTGAGTAAGAAAAAATTTCCAGAATTGTCTTTGATACCTTATTCTCTCTTATGTTCCCTATTCAGCTGATTGGCAGCTCATGACATGGATGCCTCCTAAATTTATCTCACATGTGTCCGTTTCTCTCCGTCTGCACTGCCGACACATAACGCTAAACTCATCCATGGGATGACCTCCTGAAGTAGTCTTCTACTCCTACTCTTGTTTCCCTCCAATCTGTTTTTCACAAGGGAGTCAGAGTAATCATAAAAATAATGAACTATCTCACATGAGCACTTTTTAAAACTAAGTGTGTACTTCCCTCTATATTTCTGATAACATTAAATTCCCGTTCTTGACATTCACGATCTCGAATATCTGGTTTCTTCTGGTATCTTTCAGTTCAGTTCAGTTGCCAAGTCTTGTCTGACTCTTTGCAGCCCTACAAACTGCAGCATGCCAGGCTTCCCTATCCTTAACCAACTCCCGGAGCTTGCTCAAACTCACATCCATTGAGCCAGTGATGCCATCCAACCGTTTCATCCTCTGTCGTCCCCTTCTCCTCCTGCCTTCAATTTTTCCCAGCATCAGGGTCTTTTCCAGTGAGTCAGTTCTTCACATCAGGTGACCAAAGTACTGGAGATTCAGCTTCAGTATCAATCATTCCATTGAAAATTCAGGCCTGATTTCCTTTAGGATTGAGTGGTTTGATCTCCTTGACGTCCAAGGGACTCTCAAGAGCCTTCTCCAACACCACAGTTCAAAAACATCAAGTCTTCAGTGCTCAGTCTTCTTTATGGTCCAACTCTCACATCCATGCATGACCACTGGAAAAACCATAGCGTTGACCAGAGAGATCTTTACTGAAAAATCAATGTCTCTGCTTTTTAATACGCTGTTTGTCATAGTTTTTCTTCCAAGGAGCAAGTGTCTTTTAATTTCACAGCTGCAGTCACCATCTGTAGTAATTTTGGGAGCCCAAGAAAATAAAGTCTGTCACTGTTGCCATTGTTTCCCCATCTATTTGCCATGAAGGGATGGGATCAGATGCCATGATCTTATTTTTTTGAATGTTGACTGTTGAGTTTTAAACCAGCTTTATCACTCTCCTCTTTCATTTTCATCATGAAGCTCTTCAGTTCCTCTTCACTTTCTTTCATAAGGGTGGTGTCTTCTGTGTATCTGAGGCTATAAATATTTTTCCCAGCAGTTATGATTCCAGCTTGTGCTTGATCCAGCCCAGAATTTCACATGATGTACTCTGCATATAAGTTAAATTAACAGGGTACCAATATACAGCCTTGACATACTCCTTTCCCAATTTGGAACCAGTCTGTTGTTCTGTGCCTGGTTCTACCGCTGCTTCTGGTCCTGCATACAAATTTCTCAGGAGGCAGGTAAGGTGGTCTGGTATTCCCATCTCTTGAATTTTCCAGTCTGTTGTGATCCACACTGTCAAAGGCTTAGGCATAGTCAATAAAGCAGAAGTGGATATTTTTTCTGGAATTATCTTGCTTTTCCGATGATCCAGTGGATGTCGGCCACTTGATCTCTGGTTCCTCTGCCTTTCCTAGGTCTAACTTGAACATCTGCAAGTTCTAGGTTTATGTACTATTGAAGCCTTGCTTGCAGAATTTTGAACATTATTTTGCTAACATGTGAGATGAGTGCAATTGTACTGTAGTTTTAACATTCTTTGGCGTTGCCTTTCTTTAGGATTGGAATGAATTCCAAATCTGGCATCTCTAACCAGATCTTATTTCATTTTCTTCTACTTCTGTGCATCAGGCAAACATGCAGCATTTTATTTCTTAGCCCATAAAGTTTCTAGAGGGAGAAGGCCTCATTTACTTTCTGTCTTTATTTCCCATGGGGTTAAGAAAATTATCTTAAACCCTGGAGATAAAGATATAGTGTATACTGAGTGAATGAATGGCTGTTCCTAAGTCAGGGAAAACAGATGTTTGAACTTGAACCCTCTTTGAATATATTCTCTGTCAAGAACTAAAATTTGTACATAATCAAAACTGGGTCTTATCTCAGAATACAGTTCAAAATAGTATAGAAATAAAAGGTGAGAAACCTTAGATAGTAGTATAGGTCCTGAATTTTTAGTATCAGTATAATAGGAGTTTTCGAAGAAAATAGAGAATTTAAAAGGGAAAGAAATACAGCAATAAAACAGAGAAAGTAAGCTCTCAGATTTGAAGGAAAATAGAAGTCTTCACACTGAGAGACTCACCAAAAGTCATACAGGATGATTGTAGAAAGACAGGGTGAGATACACTGTCATGAAATTTCAGAAATCTGAGGATAAACAGAAAAATCCTAAATGCATTCAGATAGGAAAACCACACAAGTAATCAAAATTTAAATCCAGATTTTTCCAAAAGAAGGAAAGCATCACATTAAAGCAGAATTTTTTATAGCAATATTGATTTCAATAAAACATTATTGTCAAGTTTCTGCTGAAAAAATGTTTTGAACCAGAATGAATATACTTGACCACATTACATTTCTGTGGAAAGACAAAAGAATTTAGGCAAGCAATGGTTCAGTTTTACCCTCAATCAGTCTCTGAAAAATATGGCTTAAGGATGTATTTCAGTAATGGTAGAAAAAAATCCAAGATAGAGAAATGTGATTTAACAAAAAAAAAAAAAAGAAAGAAAGAAAACTAACTAAAATAAAGAGTTTCTGTTTACTTCTAATTAATTTCTGATGCCTAAATTAAAAATTAAAAAAAGAAATTAAAGTCTCAGTTAATTTTAACACAAAATGGAGAGGGAGTTTCTTGTTTTATTTTAGAAAAAAGTTAGGGTATATATCATAATGTAAGAAATTATTTAAAATATTTCACTATGTTGAAATGCTTTAGATAGTGAAATATTGTGTGAATCTTTTTAATAATGAAATTGCATTTATTTATAATATGAGTAATTTTTTAACAATCAGTTACTTCAGAACTAAGGAAAATATGAACTGGTGACAAGCAAAAAGTCTACATGGTCAGATAACATGGAGACATAGGGTGTGATCCTTCAACTTTGCAGAAAAGTTATACCCAATGAATAATGCAAAGATATCCAAGACAAGAAGCTGTATTTTCTTAACCTTTGTTTTCATTATATCTGAACTTGACAAGCAGGAAGTAAAAGAGGGTGTGAGAATCACCTAGTGCTTTAAGTAGGACTAGATGAATAATCCATGCTTGACTTTATTAAAAACCCAGTAGAGTAAAATGCATAAAAAAGAAAAAAATAGCTAAGGTCCCAAAGAACTTCATATTAAACGTTCACCACTTGTGCTGAATCTTCCCAGCCTCAGTTTTGAAGTATATTTAGTAAACATGGTATCACTGTATTTTATAAATCATCCTCTCTGGTTATATGGATTTTTTTAAGATAAGAGAAAGAACACCAAATAGAATCAGCTTAAAGAAATTAGAATTTTGCAAAGCTCTTGAGGCCAAAAAATATGATGGAGGATTTAATTTTCCATATTAATGATTCTACTGATCATCATGATATGAACTGATGAAGCAAAATCTTTCCCTTTGAAATGTAAATGATGATAAGAGCTTTAAAGTGTATAGCAATATGCTATTATGTCTCCATATGCACTAAGACAAATTTGCTTTGGACTTTAGAATGCATTTATGAGACAAGGAATGTGAAAACCAGCATGTGTTTCCATATTGTAGCATTTTGGGTGCAGGATGCTTGGTTCACAAAGGTTTTCCAGTACTTTGAGTTTCCTTTGAAATGGGATTTCTTAATGACAATTCACTTTTAGATTTAATTATGTCCTAGATTCTCTATCTCTTTTTGAAAATGTTCCCTAAGGACCTACTGTAAGCTTAGGGTAGCTTTGCAGCTACAGTAAGAAATATAAGCGTGGAAAAATAATCTTCCTCCAAACTTAAAGAGAAAACCAACCAACCAAATAAAAGCTTGCAACTTGATGTAGGGTGAATATTATATTTTTGCTCCCTCCCTGTAGGATGTATCCTTTCACAGAGAGACACATAGAATTACAAATAGTCATTTCCTAGTCAGACCAAGAATCTGTTCACTATAGTTTTAGTTTGAAACTCATCATTGAGTGTTTATGATAATCACTGCGTTGTCGTTTGTTGTTGTTCAGTCACTCAGTCATGTCTGACTCTTTGTGACCCCATGGACTGCAACATACCAGGCTTCCCTGTCCCTGTCCTTCACTATCTCCCATAGTTTGCTCAAATCATGTCCATTAGGTCAGTGATGCCATTCAACCATCTCATCTTCTATGACTCCCTTCTCCTCCTTCTATCTTCCCCACATCAAGGTCTTTTCCAATGAGTCAGCTCTTCACATTATTGTGAAAATACCCATAATCTGAAATTCTGTGATTTATGTGTGCATGTGTGGTAAGTCACTTTAGTTGCCTCCCACTCTTTGCAACCCTATGGACTGTAGCCCGCTAGGCTCCTCTATCCATGGGATTCTCCAGGCTAGAATACTGGAGTGTGTTGCCATTCCTTTCTCCAGGGGATTTTCCTGACCCAAGGACTGAACCTATGTCTCTTACATCTCCTGCATTGGCAGGCAGGTTCATTACCACTAATGCCACCTATGATTTATACAGGGAATCTTACAAATATCAAGACCATCCCCAAGAAAAAGAATACAAAAATGCAAAATGGTTGTCTTAGAGGGGCCTTACAAATAGCTGAGAAAAGAAGATAAACTAAAGGCAAAGGAGAAAAGGAAAGGTATACCCATTTGAATGCAGAGTTCCAAAGAATAGCAAGGAGAGATAAGAAAGCCTTCCTCTGCCCCATACATGTATAATTGTCTGAGTGACCACACAGGACAAGGTCCTACTGAGGTAACTTTGGTTACAGCAAACTCTATGAGTATGTTTGAATAGAAGCATTAATGTGAAATGTTCTTAGTGGCTACCACTTATATTGTTGCTTGTATTGTATATACTCCCTAAGCCTGGAGACCTTAGTGTTATGAATGGATAACCTCTTCCATTTCTATGTCATCCTGTAATTTATACTTTTGTATTGATCATTTTATCCTTGGAGGTCAGTGCTCATATTGTCTCCCTTCTATGGAAAAAGCAGCTAAACTTCAGGGAGATAAATAAACTTTCCCAAGGCCAACAACAACAACAACAACAAAAAAAAAAGAAAGCTTTCCTCAATGATCAATGCAAAGAAATAGAGGAAAACAACAGAATGGAAAGACTAGAGATCTCTTCCAGAAAATTAGGGATAACAAGGGAACATTTCATGCAAAGATGGGCACCATAAAGGGCAGAAATGGTATGGACCTAACAGAAGCTGAAGATATTAAGAACAGGTGGCAAGAATACACAGAAAAACTATCCAAAAAAGATCTTCATGACCCAGATAATCACGATGGTGTGATCACTCACCTAGAGCCAGCATCCTGATACGAAGTCAAGTGGGTCTTAGGAAGCATCACTATCAACAAAACTAGTGGAGGTGATGGAATTCCTGTTGAGGTATTTCAAATCCTAAAAGATGATGCTGTGAAAGTGCTGCACTCAATATGCCAGCAAATTTGGAAAACTCAGCAGTGGCCACAGGACTGGAAAAGGTCAGTTTTCATTCCAATCCAAAGAAAGGCAATGCCACAGAACATTCACACACTGTACAATTGCACACATCTCACACACTAGCAAATTGATGCTCAAAATTCTCCAAGCCAGGCTCCAACAGTACGTGACTGTGAACTTCCAGATGTTCAAGCTGGATTTAGAAAAGGCAGAGGAACCAGAGATCAAATTGCCAACATCCGTCAGATCATCAAAAAAGCAAGAGAGGTCCAGAAAAACATCTATTCTGCTTTATTGATTTTGCTAAAGGCTTTGACTGTGTGCACTGTGCTGGAATAAGCACAAGCTGGAATCAAGATTGCCAGGAGAAATATCAATAACCTCAGATACGCAGATGACACCACCTTTATGGCAGAGAGTGAAGAAGAGCTAAAGAGCTTCTTGATGAAAATTCAAGAGGACAGTGAAAAACGTTGGCTTAAATTCAACATTCAGAAAACTGAGATCATGGCATCCAGTCCCATCACTTCATGGCAAATAGTTGGGGTAACAATGGAAATAGTGACAGACTTTATTTTCTTGGGCTCCAAAATCACTGTAGATGGTGATTGCAGCCATGAAATTAAAAGACACTTGCTCCTTAGAAGAAAAGCTGTGACAAAGCTAGACAGCATATTAAAAAGCAGAGACATTAGTTTGCCAACAAAGGTCCATCTAGTCAAGGTTATGTTTTTTCCAGTAGTCATATGGATGTGAGAGTTGGACTATAAATAAAGCTGAGCCCAAAGAATTGATGTTTTTGAATTGTGGTGTTGGAGAAAACTCTTGAGTGTCCCTTGAACTGCAAGGGGATGAAACCAGTTTATCCTGATTGAAATCAGTCCTGAATATTCATTGGAAGGACTGATGATGAAACTGAAACTCCAATACTTTGGCCACCTAATGCGAAGAACTGACTCATTGGAAAAGACCCTGATGCTGTGAAAGGTTGAAGGCAGGAGGAGAAGGGGATGACAGAGGATAAGATGGTTTGATGGCATCACTGACTCAATGGTCTTGAATTTGAGCCAGCTTCAGGAATTGATGTTGGACAGGGAAGCCTGGCGATCTGCAGTCCATGGAGCTGCAAAGAGTTGGACATGACTGAGCAATTGAACTGAAGTCAACTCATCTGAGACTAAGTAACTCTCACATGGCTCAGGGAATGAGCTCTGCTATTCCTTTACACTTAGTAATAACTGATTGAAATAATCAGATCATTTCTTTCTTGGGGACTTTACATGTGAAATATACAAGGTACTTTAGTAAAATAGCATGTAGAGAGAGTGCAGTGAGCACAAGCCTTGAGAAATCAAGTATCACAATAAAGGAGAGAGTAAAATGTAGATTCACCAGGGAGATCGTGGCAGGCACAAAAGAAAAAAATAGCTGAGTAACCATATGCATTAAAATCTAAGGAATGAAGTGTCAGGTGATTCTCTTGGGGATTAAGTAGCTGTGATTGAAGTTAGAGGGTTTACTCTCATATGTTCTAAATGCTGTGAGGCCCACTAGCAAGACTGTTGATAGTCCCCACAGTCTTCCCTATTCCCTGTAAAATCTTGTAGTGTCTCCCCAGAATACAGCTTTGCTAACTAAGAAAGCCTGAAAGGCCTCTGTCCCTAACTACACAAAAGATTTTTCCCATGTAACATAGCTGGCCTGGAACAACATAGGGAGCACTGGCCCTATGGATTTCCAGAATCAGGTCACTCCAGGTCTCTTTTCTCTGTCAAATATGATAATTGAAGGATTTAGGGAGAGTGGCTTCACAGAGGGAATATTTTTATTAATAGAACCCAAGATATAACATCGACAGCAATAGCTCACATGTCATGTTTTCTATAGCATCAACCTAGTAGCACTAACCCTATTGAAATTACAGTCATGGGTGCCATAATTTATGGTAGACAATGGTCATAATTCCATTCAAAGTTACTTTCTAGTTCATAAATGTTGTATATAAAATCAACCTATATTAAACATTAAGGAACTAATAAAACAAACGTTTCCCACCAAGAAATAATGTTTTCCTTGGAAAAAATTGCTTGAAAAGCCATCCTTCATGGTCTGCTTTCCCCTTTGTTTCAAAGTGTATGCTCCTAATCCAAATATCCCAGATGAAGCAATTCTGGTTTGTTTTTAATGAAGCTATATGTTTTCTTATCTTTCACATTCCTTAACACATCTCAAAAAAATCTCTTAATATCTATATGTACCAAGAAAATAAAAACACCTAACAGGTAAAATTTCATTCACTCAGGTCATTTCATTCTGAAATGATACTGATTATTATTACCTGAAAAAGAGGTACAGAGACAATGCAGAAAATGCTGACCTAAAATTATGTAATAACTTGTCCATTCTCAACAGTACTTTTGAAAGAATTAGTAAGGAAATGTATTATCAGCTGGGAGAACATAAAGTGGACATTACAATCATGTCATAAAAGCAGGTCATAGGACTTCGTTCAGATTAGGAAACTTTAAAACATGCTACATTACAAAATATATCAAAGTAGAAAGTTCAGTTCAGTCTCTCAGTCATGTCTGACTCTTTGCGACCCCATGGACTACAGCACGCCAGGCTGCCTTGTCCATCACCAACTCCCATAGCCTACTCAAACTCATGTCCATTGAGTTGGTGATGCCATCCAACCATTTCATCCTCTGCCGTCCCCTTCTTCTCCCACCTTCAAATGTTCCTAGCATCAGAGTCTTTTCCAATGAGTCAGTTCTTCTTATCAGGTGGCCAAAGTTTCAGTTTCAGCATCAGTCTTTCCAATGAATATTCAGGACTGATTTCCTTTAGGATTGACTGGTTTGATCTCCTTGTAGTCCAAGGGACTCTCACGAGTTTTCTCTAGCACCACAGTTCAAAAACATCAATTCTTTGGCACTCAGCTTTCTTTATAGTCCAACTCTCACATCCATACATGACTACTGGAAAAATCATAGCTTTGACTAGATAACCTTTGTTGGCAAAGTGATGTCTGTTCTTTTTAATATGCTGTCTAGGTTGGCCATAGCTTTTCTTCCAAGGAGTAAGGGGCTTTTAATTTCATGCCTGCTGTAAGAATCTGCAGTGATTTTGGAGCACAAAAAAATGTCCCTCACCTTTTCTATTGTTTCCAAAGTAGCAAAGTCATGATTATTTTAATGGATGCCTACAATTATTAATAATCATTGATGGCAATATTTCTAGGAAAAAGGATTATAATAGTTATTTTTAAATGACACTAAATTTAAATCATAAGAAAGCTTTCATATATACTATATAAGAAAGCATTCTATAACTATGCCATAGTGGCAAATGTTATAATTGTATGGAAGAGAAAAATAAATTAATGGAGTAAAGATTACAGAAGTAGATCCAAATGTTTATGCAGTTACATATGACAAGTGTGCATGCTCAGGCCCTAAGACATGTCTGACTCCTTACAGCCCCATGGACTTTAGCCCACACGCTTCACTGTGCATGGGATTTTCCAGGCAAGAATCCTAGTTCAGTTCTAGAACTAGTTGTGGGTTGCCATTTCCTCCTCCAGGTAATCTCCCCAACCCAGGGATTGAACCCCCATATCCTGTATCTCCTACATCAGCAGGCATATACTTTACCAGTGAGCCATCTGGAAAGCCTATTATGTATGACACAGATGTCACTAAAATAATTTAGATAATGATGGTAGTGGCATGATTTGTTCTCCAAATGGAAACCTCTGGACTTACACATTGATTAACTTATAATAATGCATTGCAGATGGATTAGATCAAAATATAAAAATGACTTAAAGCATATATATTGAGGAATGCTTTTTAAGAGAACATTCAGAAGACATAAAGCATAATATATGCATTCGTTTGTTTTTTTATGTATTTCTCATTTAATTGAAGGATAATTCCTTTACAAAATTTTGCTGTTTTTTGCCAGATATCAGCATGAATCAACCATAGTTATATGCCCCTCCCTCTCGAGCCTCCCTTCTATTTCCCTCCCCAATCCATCCCTCTCAGATGTTACAGAGCCCCTGTTTGAGTTCCCTGAGTCATAGAAACAAATTCCCATTGGCTATCTATTTTGCATATGGTAATATAAGTTTCCATGTTACTCCATCCATACATCTCACCTTCACCTTCCTCCCTCCCCACCTGCCATGTTCATAGTCTGTTCTCTATGTCTGTTTCTCCATTGCTGCCCTACAAATAAATTCATCAGTACCATCTTTCTAGATTCCACATATATGTGTTAATATGTGATATTTATCTTTCTCTTTCTGACTTACTTCACTCTGTAAGTAATAATCTCTAGGTTCATCCACTTCATTAGAACTGACTCAAATGCATTCCTTTTTATGGCTGAGTAGTATTCCATTGTATATATGTACCACTGCTTCTTTATCCATTCATCTGTCAATGGACATTTAGTTTGCTTCCATGTTCTAGCTATTGTAAATAGTGCTGCAGTGAATATTGGGGTACATATGTCTTTTTCAATTTTGATTTCCTTGGCATTTATGTCTAGTAGTGAGTTTTCTGGGTCTTTTGGTTTTATTCATAGTTTTTCAAGAAAAGTCCATATCATTTTCCATAGTGGCTGTATCAATTTACATTCCCACCAATAGTGCAAGAGCATTCCCTTATCTTTACACCATCTCCAGAATTTATTTTTTGTGGACTTTTTGATGATGGCCATTATGACTGGTGTGAGGTGATATCTCAGTGTAGTTTTGATTTGCATTTCTCTAATAATAAGTGATGTTGAGCATCTTTTCATGTGTTTGTTAGCCATCTGTATGTCTTCTTTGGGGAAATGTCTGTTTAGGTCTTTTTCCCACTTTTTGGTTGGGTTATTTGTTTTTCTGGTATTGAATTGTACAAGCTGTTTGTATATTTTAGAAATTAATCCTTTGTCAGTGTTTCATTTGTTGTTTGAAAATAATTTTATTTACTTATTTTTGGCTGTGCTGGGTCTTCATTGCTTTATGCAGCCTGCCAGGCTCCTCAGTCCATGAAATTCTCTAGGCAAGAATACTGGAGTAGGTTGCCATTCCCTTCTCCAGGGTATCTTCCCAACTGAGGGATCGAACCTGGGTCTCCCACATTGTAGGCAGAAACTTTACCATTTGAGCCACAAAGGAAGCCTGTTGCTGTGCAATCATTTCGTTAGTTGCAACAAGCAAGGGCTATTCTCTAGTTGTGGGGCACAGGCTTCAGTAGTTGACACTCCTGGTCTCTAGACCACAGGCTCAATTGTTACAGCTCATGGGCTTAGTTGCTCTGCAGTGTGTGGGATCTTCCTTGGATTAGGGATCAAATCCATGTTGCCTGCATTGGCAAGTGGATTTTTTTTTTTTAAACCACTGAGCTACTGCTGCTGCTAAGTTGCTTCAGTTGTGACTAGCTCTCCACGACCCCATAGATGGCAGCCCACCAGGCTCCCGCATCCCTGGGATTCTCTAGGCAAGAACACTGGAGTGGGTTGCCTTTGCCTTCCCCAATATATCAAAGAGAAAAGTGAAAGGGAAGTTGCTCAGTCATGTCCGACTCTTAGCAACCCCGTGAACTGCAGCCCACCAGGCTCCTCCGTCCATGGGAGTCTCCAGGCAAAAGTACTGGAGTGGGCTGCCATTGAGTAATTTCAGTTAGTGGTACCTGCTGAAAAAGATAGCAGTGTTGGACTGTATTATAGGATAAGAATGGAATGAGCTGCTACTTTACATAACATGGCCAGAGAAACCTCTCTGTGGAGATGACATTTGAGCAGGGACCTAAATAGTAAGGGAAAACCATAGAATGATCTATAAAAAAGGGCATTCCAGAAAGAGAAAATAAGGTTAAAATCTCTGGAAACTCAATAAGCATGAAAGAACTGAAAGCCACCTAACATACTAAGCAAGAATGTAGTGAGTGAGGAGGAAATTGGTAAAAAAAAAAAAAGCCAGGAGAGGTAGCCAAGGGTGACATCATTTAGGTTCTAATCGGTCTGGTAAGTGGTTTGAATTTTATTTGAAGTGCAGTGGGAAGCTATCAGAATTGGTAGTCTAAATAAATTGTTCTAATTTTGATTTTAAAATATTACTCTGTTGTCTATAGGATGCATAGTATGAGACAAAAATGGATAAAGGGAAGAAAAATTTGTTGAATATTACAATAATAAGTAACAGCTGATGGTGCTTCAGGCCAAAAGAGTAATAACAGATACTGAAAGAAGCAGATAAATAGAGGACATATTTTAGAGTTAGATTACCAGAAATGGCTGAAAGACTCAGGAGAGCCTTAAGGATGAAGGAAAAAGAGGAAAGAAAATAAAGCCTAGGTATTTTGGCTTGAGCAACTGAATGACTAAGGATGCCTATCATCTACTGAGATGGGGAGAGATGTAAGACTGGCAGGAATTGCAGCAGGTATTGCAGAATTCTCTTCTGGACATGTTAGTTTCAAATGGTATTTCATCTCCACGTGAGGATATTTAGCAGGCAGTTACATATATTGGTCTGGAACTGAAGGTGGAGGTCAGGGCTGGAGATACTTGTGAAACATCTGCATAAAAATAACTAGACTGAGTTCACTAAGGGAGAATGCACAGATTCAGAGGAGTTCACAGGATACACATCCTGCAAAAAAAAAAATTGTTTGTGCATAGAAAACATGGAAACATTGAAGGTTGAAGGTTAACTGGAAAAATATGTCCAGTGTAATCAAGCCAAGTGTTAATATGTCCAATTTTTGAAGAGCTATTACAAATCAATAAAGGAAAAAATATTAACAGGCCAAAAACAAATGGATAAAGGATAAAAATGTATATTTCATAGAAGAGAAAAATAAAATTGTTTCTTTTTTTTTTGGCTAATGTTGTGGGTAATAAAGAACTGACATATTCCATTTGTACTCCCTCTCTAATCATATAGTAAATAATCAATGCATATTGACTTATTGACTTGAACTTTGATTGTATAGTAAGTAATCAATGCATAGATATTGACCTGAACTCTGATTATATAGTAAACAATCAATGCATAGATATTGACCTCATTCTTAATAATAGTCATACTTTTCCAATCTGCCAAGTTGATTGGCATGCATTTCAGATGAGGTCAGCTTTCAGTAGCTTAGATGTCATCTACAAATCCCCACAGGCTATCTTTTGCCTCATAATTTTCCATGTTCCTGCAAATGTCTGTTTGCAATAGGAAAACTCAGCTCATGAGGTGAATACAGGCTAAGTATCCCTTTTGTTAGAGAGTTTAGAGACCCACTGCACAACAGTTCACATAAACACTGGGCTTATAAATAATCTTCACCCTGGCACAAATACAATCAGAAGGGATCCAAGGTGACTGGTGTTAAAATCTTGGAAAACACAAGCAGATGGACAGTTTGCACCAAATAGTCTCCTGGGCACAGGCACACACACGCACAAAAAACTATGCGAATTGTTGAAAGAAAGTGCACCTCTGTTCATGTTGTAGTTTTATAAGCTGATGAAGGCCCAGACAGGAGAGGGTACATTGCACTGGGATTTTGAAGGTCCAGTTTGGCACTGCGTAATCATTTTTCTCTGCCTGCTTTTAAAAACTGTGTCCATTTGTTCCTGATGTTCAACCTCTGCGTGCCCTTGCTTCTCTGAGTTAAAATCTTTTGTTTTCTGACACAGTAAAGCAGGGATCTTGCAGTTTAGAGTATTGGAGTGAACTTCTTGCTAAACTGTCACTTGTCTGGGATGCAGCTATGCAGGCAGAGTGCAGGCAGAGTGCTGACAGGTCAATTACTGTGAGGAGAGAAACTTCTGGGGAAAGTATCAAACCTGCCTACCATGAAGCACACACCTTGGTCACATGCATTCCAGCTCCTGTCTCCACGGTGGGGCTGATGTGGGGCCTGAGTGGGTTTATTGATTTGACATATCATTAGTGTAATTAAGTACCCACACCTTAAAAGTCAATATAGCATCTCAAAGGTCGGCTTGTGCTCCTGCCAAAGGCCTCTGTTCACCTCATGCCTCTGTCCATTTGTAACAATTGTTTGCAGTTCATACACTCATTCCTTTATTGACCAAAGGTGTAATGAGAGTCAGCTCTGAATCAGGCACTATGCTAAGAACTAGGGATATAAGTGAAGAGAAAAAAGTGTTGCTGCTGTTTTAGAGCTTATTTGTTGTTGTTTAGTCTAGAGACATGTACATGATGTTTAGTCTTTAGTCATGTCTGACTCTTTATGACCCTCTGGACGGTAGCCCACCAGGCTCCTCTGTCTATGGGATTCTCCAGGCAAGAAGTGGGTTGCCATTTCCTTCTCTGGGAGATCTTCTGGACCCCAGGATCAAAATCACATCTCCAGAGCTCATATTCAGTGTTAATAAAATATAATAAACATGTTAAATGCATAAATTAGGTAATTTCAGTTGGTGATAGTTACTACAAAGAATAAAAACAGTGATTTGAAATTAATTACTGTGATTCAGGCTATTTATGATTGGGTGGTTAGGAGGGTCTCCTCCGGGCAATTCACTTCTAATTTGAGATCAGAAAGTCAAGAAGAAGCCATGTATGTGATAATCTGTACAGAGGGGTATAGTTTGGATAGAATTAATAACCAGTGTAAATATCCCAAATAAGAAGTAAGTCTGCCAAACTGGGCATGTTCAGGGAACAACAGCAAGGCTGAATGGTGACAGGATGACTGGAACAGGAAGAATGGGGTAGTATTAGAGATGAGCCCAGAAAAGTGTAGCCAGACCATGCTATTATGAGACATTTAATTTTAGTCTAAGATGAAAAGCCACTAGAGATTTTTGAGCAAATGAATGTTGACAATATAGTACATGTTTTGAAAAGATCATTTTTATAAACTAGATAGGGAATAGAATCTAAGAAGCAGAAATATTAAATAAAAGGCATACTTTTAGGTGAAAGATAATGGTGATTTGAAATGAAAACAAGAGATTTCCCTTCCAGAAATTACATAATGAATTGTAACATATCCAACTGTTATAACTGTGTAACAGTTATAAACACTGGAAACATATTTTAAAATAGACACATACATATAGGTACTAGAGAATAATCAGAGAGTAACTTTCTATGAGCAAAGTAAAAACAGGATGAGAGTAGACTTTTGAAAAAAGGAAACTACACAGAGTCATATACATGAAGATAGCTTTTCCCTGAAATTCCTAGTCTGTATGGAGTGAAGTAGTAGAACACAGGAGATGCTGCCATGTCAGTGACCTGAGGAGTTAGGGAATGGAATTTAGGGCTCCAGAGAAACTGGAAGATGAGGGAGGAAATTCTGGAAAGAGAGGAGTCACTGTGTGAAGGAAAGCCCCAAATCTATTTATGAATTCTCATCAAATATTTGATTGATTATGGGGTCCAGAGAAAAGTAACAGAAAGCTGAATGAATCAAGACAAAATTTCACCAGCTGCTCACCGCAGAGAAGAGAGAACTTGGGGTTCGAATCCGGTTTGATCCACTACCTCTAGAATAAAACTCAATCATCTTCAGAGGGAAGTAAGAAAAATCCAGAACTTGTATAATGTGTCTTCCAAAATGTGTAGTGTAAAATAAAAAGAAGCCAGGTGTAAAATGAAATAGAAAAAAATGTAACCTGTTACCACCAACTTTTCTTGAACCACAGTCAAGAGGAAAAAAAAAAAAGTCAACTGAAACTAACCTGGGGTGACATAAACATTTGAATTGTTTATGTTGAAAGACAAAAATTTTAAAGCAGTCAAATTCTAAATGTGTTCGAGGGCTCAGAAGAATAGTTGTAGTAAGTAATGAAACTTAGTAAGGAAATTAAAATTATATTTTAAAAACTTCAACCAAATAGAAATTTTAAAACTTAAAAGGTCAATGCTATAATAAAAAATCACCATATACACATGGAGTCAGACTGGAAATGGCAAAAATAAAAGTCAGTGAAATTGAAGATACATAAAATCATTGAATCTGAAAAGAGCAAAGAAAAATGATTAACCCATGGGACAATATAGTTGTCATACATGTGTGTACTTTGAGTTTTAAATGGAGAGGAGAATGAAGCAGGAAAAATATGCAAAAAATAATTGTTGAAAATATTACAGATTTGGTGAAAAACATAATTTTATTAATTAAAAAGCTTTGTGGCCTCTGTCTATTGTAAAGCTTTATGTTATAGATTTTAAAAAGTTAGTTATTTCAAGCAGGATAAAATGCAAAAAGAGAGTCATAGCCAGGCAGATCATATCAAGTAACTGAAAACTGGTGATTAAAAAAAAAAATTCATGGAAGGGAAAACAGTAAGAATTCTGATCAGACTTGAGAGGCAAAAAGGCAATATAATTGCATGTTTAAAATGCCAAAAACGAGAATCAGCCCAGAATTCTCTATTCAGCAAAAAATATCCTTCAAGAAGAAAACCAAACTAAAGATATTTTCAATAGATGACAACTGACAAAATCTGTCATTTGCAGACCTTCAAGAAATGCTAAAGTGGTGAAGCTTTAGAATTCTGCCAGATGCAAACTGAGAAGGAAAAACTCTAGAAATGATAAATACTGGTGAAAGTAAAAGAGGATAGAATTCTCTTCTGTTCATTTCTTTAAAAACTAAATGACTTTTTAAATCAAAGCCTATAACAAGACATTGTAGAGGTTAATGTAGAACCCATCTGGCTATGCCAGAGACCTAGGAAATGTAGATTTTGATCCCTGGGTCAGGAAGGTCTGCTGAAGGAGGGCAAAGGTAACCCACTCTAGTATTCTTGCCTAGAAAATCCCATGGACAGAGGAGCCTGGCGGGCTACAGTCCATAGGCTTGCAAAGAGTTGGACGTGACTTGAGTGGTAACACATGAATGTAATATATGACAGCAGTAGTACTGTGTGAGGTACAGTTCAGTTCAGTTGCTCAGTCGTGTCTGACTCTTTGTGATCCCATTAACTGCAGCACACCAGGCTTCCCTGTCTTATCACCAACTCCTGGCGCTTGCTCAAACTCATGTCCATTGAGTCGGTGATGCCATTCAACCATTTCATCCTCTGTCATCTCCTTCTCCAAAAAAACAAGGAAACAGCATGTTAATAACTAAGTTGAAATTGAAATTCTAACATAATATTCTAATAACTAAGATGACAGAACAGAAAGAACACAGGAATAGCAAACAGGTGACAAGGACAGAAAATAGCAAAATCCCCAAATCAATATCAATAATTTTTATCAAACACCAACAGAGTAAACATAAGAAAACAAGATGAGAAATATGTCAATGCCATAAGATGAGCTTTGATATGAAGACACAAATAGCTTGAAGTAACATTACAGTTTAAAAACGGTGTCTTGCAAACAGCATGATAAAGACATTGTGTTTATATTATTATCAGACAAAATAGATTTCAAGATAAATATTAGAAGAGATAATGATAAAATGTGATTATGAAAAAGTTCAATTCTAAAGAAAGACTCAAAGATCAATGAAAGCACATGAACCTAAAAACAGATCTAGGAAATGTATGAAACAGAAATTGGAAGAACTAAAGGGGAAAAAAGACAAATCCACAAAAAGACAAAGTTGGAGTTCTTAACACCCTGGATCAGTATTTTGAAGAAAACTAGACAGAAAGGTTAATAAAGATGTAGAAGCCTTGCAAAAACTTTAAAATCCACCTTGACATTACCTAATTGCATTTCTAAATTAGTTCATGCAACACAGCAGGATATAGTCTTTTCAAATAGACATGGACTGTTGGTCAAAAATGGACTGTATAATAAGGTATAAAGTACAAATGATTGAATACCCACACAATCCAATCTCTGATAGCAAGAGAAATCAGAAATCAATAGCAATAATATATGATGAAAAGCCACCGGTATTTGAATACTGAACATCACACATCTGAATAACTCAGGAGTCAAAGGAAAAAACACAAAGAAATTTACAAAACATTTAAAAGTTATTTGAACCCATCATATCAAAATGGGTGAGATACACTTAAAGCAGCATTTATAGTAAAATGTATAGAATTAGAAAAGAAGAAAAATCTACTTTTTTTTGTTTTTCTTTTCCTATAACTTGGGGAAGGGGGCGTAAAGACATGTTACACTGCATCTGTGTTGAGGTAAAACATTTCCTTGGTCCTGGGTAGAAGAGAAATTGACTTGGTGGCAAAAGCTAGACTGTATACTTCATAGAGATTTCTTCCATTTCCATGATTCTAGACCTGTAAATATTTCCATGCGTCTGTTGGGCTCCGATTTACTCAGCCTTCATATCAAAAGTTCTTGAAATCCCACCCCATTTGATTAAGTCATCACCAATTTCCTGAGCCAGTCACGGTAGGGCAAGAATGTTTACCAGTTTCATTGCTCTAACAATGAAGTTTAGAATTCAGCATCATCATCAGTGGGCACAGTGCATGCTGGGCCAGAATGTTTCCTTGAATATCCAGATAATCTCCAAGCCACTCTATTCTCTGTTGCCCTTAAAGTTGAAACAGCCCTAGGATTGTACCAGTCCTATTTTTGTTTTTGTTTTCCCGTGGTTAGAATGGGGGCCCTAAATCCAGTCCACTGGCTGTAGCAATTTGTCTCTAGATTACATCATGTCTTCCTTAAAGGTAGGGAGGTTAGAACAAAAAGATGAAATTTTTGTTGGAAATGTATAGGAACATTGTGCACAGACTGTGCTTTGTGTCATGTTGGGATATATGGATCTATTCTGTTCTCTCTTAACTTTGCAGTCCTATAAATATCTGTTGTATACTTTAATAGTATTCACAACAGTTACACCTGGTAGCCACACAGGGAAATTTTTACCATCAAGTAGGAAGATTTTTTCTTTCTCACTATGCAGAGGAACTTTGAGCTTTCCTTCATGAACTTTTTTCCTGAAAGAACTCTCTTGATTATTCAAGACATTCCAACCATTTTATGCAAGGTCAGGGGCCCATGGTGAGAGCCCCAGCCTATTAACATGTAGGAACCTTTATATCTTCCAGACTCTAATTCTTGTAGGCTCACAATGGGCTCTTAACTGATATATATATATTTTTTTTAATAGAACTTTACTTTTTTTAAATGAGATCTAGGTTGCGTGTCATCTCTTTTGGGTTCTGCTGAGATGTAAAAGTGCTCAAGTACATGCTAGTTGTCATGATTACAGATACAATTTAATATCATCATTCTCACTTCACAAAATTTCTTCCATCAAAGAACCAATGTATGTGATGAAATAGAGAAATATATTTACATTTACCCTCTTCACGGCCCACTGCATGTTTTAAGTGTCAACCACACCATCCCCAAACCATTTTGGTAAGATATGTAATGACAGCAAAGCCAGAGCCAAAGATTTTCCTTATTAAAAATTGCTGATTGCTTTTCCTTTCAGTGCAAAACTGTGCACCGTAGACACAAAGCTGGCAATTCAAATGTAATTAAAACACATCCATTACTGCCCAAGAATCCAGTGACACACAAAACTAGTGTAAATGGGCAATAGACCCCGAAAGAAGCCTCTTGAAGTAATTTCCTGTAATTACTTGATAGTGATCAGGGCCAAGAAAATTTCATGAAATAGCTTCTATTTCCATGATCAATAGGGTAATCTACCTTGATACATTAAAAATAGCTGGTAATCAGTAAAAACAACCCTTGACAGATGAGAGAGGCAGTCTATACTTTGAAAGTGTTTGTTGTGTCATTTTTTTTTCCTATTCAGCTTCAAAAATCTGCTTTGCAGTGTGATACCAATCACCGCATGTCAATCTTAAGATCCTTTACACCTAACTTTACATTCCAAGTACTGTTGCAGTTGTGGCTTTATTGCCTGTTGCCATAGGTGCTCAGGACCTTTGGGTCTCAAAGCTTGCTTTACAGCTTGTGTCTAGAAAGATGGCTTTCCCTTATTTTATTCCCCACCCCCCACATGGCTGTGATGTGAAAAAAGGCTTGCAATATGACCAGGTTTATTACGGGGTGAAATATACAAAGCTGGGGCTGTTGATTAAAAAAAAAAAAATTTGTTAAAGTCCCGTATCTGGAGTGAAGTTAGAGGTAGAAAGCTGGTGATCAGAGAAGGCTACAGAATTTTTTTCCCATTTAAGTTTTTACAGAATATTGAGTAGAGATCCCTGTGCTATAGCAAGGCCCTATTATCTACTACACACACACACACACACACACACACACACAGTTATATCTACATATATGTGCATATGTTAATCCCAACTTATCCTTTCCCCTCCACAGCTTTCCCCTTTGGTAACCATAGTTTGTTTCACAGTCTGTGAGTCTATTTCTGTTTTGTAAGTAATTTCATTTGTATCACTTTTTTTAGATTGCACATACGAGTGATATTGTATGATATTTTTCTTTGACTTACTTCACTTACTATGATAATCTGTAGGTTTATCCATGTTGCTAAATGTGGCATTATTTTATCCTTTTTTATAGCTAAGTAATATTGTGTTGTATATATGTACCATATTTTCTTTATCCATTCCTCTGTCGTGGACATTTATGTTGCTTCCATGTCCTGGCTATTGTGAATATGGCTGCAATGAACATTGGAGTATTTGTGTCTTTCTGAATTATGGTGTTGTCTGGATATATACCCAGAAATAGGATTGCTAGATCATATAATAGCTCTATTTCTAGCTTTGTGTGTGTGTGTGTGTGTGTGTGTGTGTGTGTGTGTGTGT
>ML661896.1:14048577-14143038 GCA_007570785.1 Antilocapra americana
TTAAGGAATCTCCACACTGTTTTCCATAGTGGCTGTACTAGTTTGCATTCCCACCAACAGTGTAAGAGGGTTCCCTTTTCTCCACAACCTCTCCAGCATTTATTGCTTGTAGATTTTTGGATGGCAGCCATTCTGACTGGTGTAAAGTGGTACCTCATTGTGGTTTTGATTTGCATTTCTCTGATAATGAGTGATGTTGAGCATCTTTTCATGTGTTTGTTAGCCATTTTTATGTCTTCTTTGGAGAAATGTCTGTTAAGTTCTTTGGCCCACTTTTTAAGGAACTTCCATACTCTTCTGCATAGTGGATACACCAATTAACATTTCCACCAACAATGGAGAAGGGTTCCATTTTCTCCCCACCCTCTCCAGCATTTATTGTTTGTAGACTTTTTGATGACTGCCATTCTGAAATGTGTCAGGTGATACCTCATTGTAGTTTTCAGTTGCGTTTCTCTAATAATTAGTGATGTGAATATCTTTTCATGTGCTTTTTGGCGATCTGTATATCTCCTCTGGGGCTTCCCAGGTTCCTCAGTGGTAAAGAATCCACCAGCCAATGCCAGAGACTCGGGAGACATGGGTTCCTTCCCTGGGTCGAAAAGATCCCCTGGAGGAGGAAGTGGCAGCCCACTTCAGGATCCGTGCCTGGAAAATCCCATGGACTGAGGAGCATGGCGGGATACTACCCGTGGGGTCACAGAGTCAGACACAACTTAGTGACCGAGCACACACACGTCTCCTTCGGAGAAATGTCTATTTAGGTTCCATTTGTTTATTTTTGTTTTCATTTTTATTACTCTAGGAAATAGATGGAAAAAAGATATTTTGTGATTTATGTCAAAGAGTGTTTCTGCCTATATTTTCCTCCAAGAGTTTTATAATATTTGGTCTTATATTTAGGTCTTTAATCCATTTTGAGTTTATTGTTGTGTATGATGGTAATTTATTGTTGCGGATGGGGCTTCCCTTATAGCTCAGTTAGTAAAGAATCCACCTGCAATGCAGGAGACCCCTGTTCAATTCCTGGGTCAGAAAGATCCACTGGAGAAGGGATAGGCTACCCACTCCAGTATTCTGGCCTGGAGAATTCCGTGGACTGTATAGCCCCAGGGTATCACAAAGAATCAGACATGGCTGAGTGACTTTCACTCTCACAAGGGTTTCCCAGGTGACCTAGTGGTAAAGAATCTGCCTGCCAATGCAAGAGACAGCAAGAGACATGGGTTTGATCCCTGGATTGGGAAGATGCCCTAGAGGAGGAAATGGCAACCCATACAGAGGAGCCTGGTGGGTTATAGCCCATAGGATCACAAAGAGTTAGAGATAGCTGATCAACTGAACATGTACCCATGGCATTAGATGTTCTAGTTTCATTCTTTTACATATAGCTGAACAATTTCCCCAGCACTACTTGTTGAAGAGACCATCTTTTTGCCATTATATATTCTTGCATCCTTTGTTGTAAATAAATTGACCACTGGTGTGTGGCTTTCTGTCTTGTTCCATCAATCAATATTTCTGTTTCTTTGCCTTTAGTGCACTGTCTTGATGATTATAGCTTTGTAGTATAGTCTAAAATCAGGGAGCCTAATTTCTCCAGCTCTGTTTTTCTGTCTCAAGATCTCCTTGGCTATTTGGGGCCTTTTTTGTTTCCATACACATTTATAATTTTCTCATAAGAAGGTGAAAGAGAAAAGTACTGAGGTTGCTAACAATAATGGCCATGAAGCCAAAATGCATTCACCGTTCAAACCCTATTTAAAAGTGCCTGCTTTATGATTCTGTGTATTCTCCAGCTACCTCTTACTTTTCTAGAATATGAATGATACCTTCTTGAGCAGAGCTCCCAGAGACCTTCTCTCTCTTCTCTATTTGGTAAACTCTTCTTGATTCATCAGCAGAGATCCTCAGGGAGCCATAGCAAGTGGGATTTAGGACTGTGTTATAAGCTGTGAGGTTAGAATCCTGGCTTCAGTAGATCTGTTTCCCACCAGTGACAGGCTCATTCATCTTTCTAATGCTGGAGGACACAGTGCTATCTTTTCCACACTGATAATAAAGCACACTTAAAGAGTGTGCTTGGCATATAGAAAGTGTCTAATAATTAAATAATGGCTCTCCTTATAATAATGAGACCAATCTTAGAGGATATGTCTATAAAACTTTCCCAACTACTCCCAGGTGAAGCCTGTCTCAAATCTGCCCCTTTGTCCATCAAATGAGCACACAAAAATGGTATACACAGTGTGAGACATGACATATACTTGGGGCTTCCCCACGATAAAATTGTAAACCCCTGAAAAGGGAACTTCAGACTCGACAGCTGAAAGTTATTTATTTTAACCTGTTTCTGACCACTTAACATATTAATTTGTATAAAAACTTACCTGCAAGCCAACATTTATTACACCATATATCAAAAACCCAGGTTTCAGTGTTGTTAGACCTTAACACAGTGACGTCATCAAGATGCTCTGGGTGCTTTCCACTTAGTAGAAGGGCCAATGAAAATATAGGGACATGCAAAGGAAAGTGAGCTCTTCAGCCCTATAGGATTTCCTCAGGAAGGGAAGTCAGTGAGGCTGAAGCAGAATAGGTGTCTTTACCCAAAGTAAAAAAAAAAACTAGACCAGCTCTGAGATGGGCCTGTCCAGGTTCATGGGGAAAATAGCTCTTCCTTTTCCCTCTGGGTTTATTGAACTATAAATTACAAACAAAAATTTTATGTATATAAGGTATACAATGACATATATATATATATATATATATATATATATTTAAAATACAAATATATATGTATATATAAATGTGACATACATCTTAAATACATACAGTTTTTGTTTGTAAATTATATGTGTACAGTGAAATTATTACCATGAACAAGTTAGTTAACATATCTATCACCTCACATTGTTAACCATATTTTTTGTTTGTAGTAAGAATACTTGAGAACTACTCTCTTAGGAAGTGTCAAGTATCAGATATGGTATTATTAACTATAATCGCCATGCTGTACATTAGAAATCTTGAAATCACGCATCCTCCACGAATAAAACTTTACGCCCTTTGACCAACATCTCTGCCTTTTCCCTACCCTCTTGTCCCTGGCAACCACTGTTCTGCTGTCTGCTTTTATGAATTTGATTTTTTAAGATTTCACATATTGGTGAGATTATGCCCTTTCTAAAGGAAGCAGCCTGTTTGTAGTAATGGACAAACCTGAAGTGTGCTGATATCACTGCCTATAAAGAAAGAGAAAAAGCAGGTATATGGAAACTAGAAATATTAAGGCAAAGGGTGACAACCAGAGAAATATAACGTGTAGGGAAATTGGAAAGGACCACAGACTTGGCTACAGAGGATAGCAAGTTTTACCCGTTAAAATTATGACCAGTGCCTCCTCCTGTGAGTGTCATTGGCCTTTTATATATTTTCTTTCCACTAGTTTTCCTTCATCAACATAACTTCAAATCAATATGATTATTTTTCTTCTTTTACTTCACTACAGAACAGATTTTCCCTTGTGGTATCATTTCCTCCTGCTGAAAAATGAAAACACACTTACCCACAGACCCATTTTTATATGATTTGACAATAACATTGTTTCCAATTTCTCCAATATTGCTATCTTAGCATCTGTAAGCATTTGGCATTGTCATTCTCATAAAAAGCACACTTCACATCCTTCTAAATTATGCAGAGGTTATTGAGGTATAACATGCTACATCTGCTTTGATTCTAATAAATTCAGTGTTAAATCCAAAATGTCTTTCTTCAGTAGTCCGTGCCATGTCTAGAGGAAACACTCCTTGTTTTTGGTCCTCTTGACTACTTCCCAGATCCCCTCACAAGCAAGTGGATTTGAATGAAAAGAAAAGATGAAAGGAACACTATTTAGTAAGAGAGACAAGAGGCTGGGCTAGCAAGATATGGAAATGGGAGGTTGGCAGAGGAAATGATGACAGCTTAAGCTGAAAATTTTCAGGATGTTTCCGTGTTATATATATATACTTTTTCAGGACCTTGCATTTACAGTACCTAATATAATTTTTCCTCCATGCCAGTACTTCTAGTGAAGACCGTGTTCTCCACTGGTCCACTCCATAAAGCATGAACTACCTTCTTCCTACAAAGACTTAAATGACATTTTAGATTAGGAGGCAGTTTCTATAAAATCAAGCAATGTAATTTTTCATAGAGCTTTGACTTTATTTTTTAATGTCACATATGTTTCCTATAATTTGCCTTCATCTTTCCTTAGAACTTTATTTTGGGCACCTAAACATTAGGAGAATTATCTGAAGGATAAATAATCCTTAGAAAAAGAAATGAGCTCTCATGAAACTGAAACTGAGGATATACGTATTTTCTGGCCAGTTTTGCTACATTAACTTAAATATATATATATATATATATAAATTTTTATTTATATTAGGGCAAATCCCATTGCTTTGCTAAATCTCAGTAAGAACTAAACAATTGGGATTGAACCAGATGAAAGTAGCCCTTTTGTATTCTTGGTAGTAATTGCCACATTCTTTAATCTCTACAATAACATCCTGAGAGGTAAATTATAGCAAATGAAGAAACTGAGGCTGAAACAGGCCGAGTGGTATGCTTAAGTTCACTCAAGACCAAAGAGTGGAGAAAGCATTTTCAGAGTGTTCTTCAGCTCTGCAAACCATGCTAGTTTTACTAGACTGCAGTTATCAGCCCTTAGATGGGAGCGAAGATAGCAAGCCAGCCCTTAGATTCTATCACTATATTCAGGTAAAGATTCTTGTCTCCCAAAAGAGCAGTTCAGAAGCTTTGAAAAATAAGCATTTATTGAATGCTTGTTTTATACCAGTTGAATGAACCATAGATAAAAATATATCTATTTTTTAAAGGAGAGAGAAAGGTAACATTTTGTGGCATTTGAGGAACATTAAGAGCATCTATTACAGAAGGCAAAAATGAATGTAAAGGTAATTACAATGCAATATGTTGAATAACTGGATGTTGTAAGGACCCTTGCCACTCTATATTATGGTAATTGGCATTCAAAGCAGCTTGAAAAACAGAGAACCTCTCTTGCTCAAATATTGCATTTTCTATAGAACCTAGTGTCTGAATAAGCATTCCTCATATTGTTGAAGGAAAAGTCCAGTTGTTGAAATTGCTGTTATGTATTTGTATCAACCATACTTCAAAGAGATAAAATTGTTTAATTTTCAAAATGTTTAGATATTTAAAGTGAGCTAAAGTAAGAATATCTGTGGGAAAAAATCATATATGTGGTGTACAAACTTTGCAGAGCCTCAGGAATCGGACACCCAAGGCCATGGGAGCCAGTTTGTTTATTTTACAATTGGTAAAGGGCCTGGGAGTTTTGGAGGAAGTGGGAAAGGGCCTGTGAAGTAGGAGCCAGGTGATAGGCAATTCAGGAAAAGGTCGAAAAGAAGGATATTTTGTTTGTGATGAATAAAAATAGACTCAAGAGAGAGAAATAGCAATTATGAATAAGGAAGGTTAAGAATTCAAAACCTATGAAAACTTGCAAATAACTTTTTATTGATAGCCAAAAATATTCCCTGCAAAAGAGTCCTTGTATTAAATTAAGTTGTTTAAAACAATTCATCCTTTGAGTGGAAGAGGATGAGGCTGTCAGGTCTCATTGAGAGGATTCTTGTATAAGTTATTAGCTAGAAGCAGGTGCCTGAGAATACCACAGAAAGAGATGCTATTTCTGCAAGGGATAATAGCAATATTTTATTGAAGTGCTACTCAAACCATTTATATTAAAGGACTATTTCTTAAAATTTCTAATTCATCATGTGAAAGTGAAAGCATCACTAATTCATCTTAGAACAATGTAGAATTCAATAAAAGCAGAAAAAGTGAGATTAAAAAGACATAAAATACAGGTTTAATTTTTTTCCTCCTAATGGTGAAAATTAGGTATCTGATCGCACATAGGCACAAGGGAGTCTGGGAAATATAATTACTGACTGGATAGTCATCTCCCAACAGTAACTCTGTTACAGAAGAGGAAACATGAGCTTTGGTGGACAGCCAGTCCACTGCCTTGCCTCTTCAAAAGCTGATCCTTGTCTTGGCTTCATTCCATCTTTTATTATAAGAGTAATGACAACAATTATAATGGCAGGAAAAATGTCAATGTTTATTGAGTATATCCTACATACCAAGCTTAAAGCTAAATATATTTTAGTCATGATTTTATTTTAAATAAATGAATAAATTGGCATTTCAGTTTTTAGTAAGGAATTATCAAAAGTACTTGGGTCAAGTTGCCTCTACATGAGGTAATAAAAGGGATTTCTAGAATTGTATGGCTAAAGGCTGGATTTTAGAAGAAAACTTCTCATGAAAAAGCATGTATATATTCTTCTCTTATTTAATTGCTTCCCACTGTGAATTTTTCAATAGGGAAACAGAATTTTATTTTATTTTTTTTAATATTATTTATTTTATTGTGTTTGTTTTGCCATACATTGACATGAATCTGCCATGGGTATACATATGTTCCCCTTCCAGAACCCCCCTCCCTCCTCCCTCCCGATTCCCTCTCTCTGGGTCATCCCAGTGCACCAGCCCTGAGCATCAAACCTGGGCTGGGTATTGATTTCACATATGATAATTAACATGAGGGAAACAGGATTTTAAACATATGCCAAAGGTTATAGAGGGAGATTCTCTGGCTTGTATAGTATTGGGGATTGATGAGAGAATGAGTTAAAGCAGTGTTATTTTTCTTTCCATGATGGCTGGGAAATTTATAAGACAATGAGAAGTCTCTCCTCATATGTTTTGACATACTTTCTCTATGATCATTTATCAACATCCTAGGCTGGATAGGGCATAAGGAAAATTTCCATAGTTAACACATCAAAAAGTCATTTGATCTGACTGGAAAAATAATATCACATGGTTTCCAAGGAGAATTTCAAAACATCTTCCCAAACATTGCCATTTTCCCGTTCCTTCTTAAAAAATATTTTAACTTGGAGTATTCTTAATTTGACAGCACAAAAAGAAAACACAGGTGTCTGGAATGAAATGGGAATTGGAAAAAGAGAAAATAAAATCAGTGAACTTATTTTTCTCTGTATAGTCTTATTGTTCTGACCTTAACATGGAGGGGAAAGTCCAGAGCTATATTTTAGGTACATGGATGTGTCAGCAAAATCATTTGAAGAGGCATTCTGCTTCTGTGTTGTTCCATTTTAACAAAAAATCCAGATAATCTACAAAATCATAATTTACCCTGAGACCACCGAAGATTAAAGGTCATAGGACACTCCACTCCAGGATTCAAATTAAATAAGTTGACATCAGGGCATTGCTGAAGTGCGATTCACTGAAGTTAAATATAGCGGCAACGACAACAAAAACCCCACAAGCTGTTTAATTATTGATCAATCAATTTACTGACTTAGAGGCAATAGTAAGCAATATAGCACAAGAATAATTGGAGCATTAAAGGGATAAGAGAGAGAAAACCAGGCAGAATGAATGTTTAAAGAGATTTGGGCAGATAATTTTTGTATAAATTCAAATAACACTTTACACAACATTCTGTATTCTTACACCTAGACACACCTAAGAGAAATCAAAAAGCATTCCCACACACAGATAAATACTTGAATATTTATGACAGCTTTATTCACAGCATCCACAAACTAGAAACCACCAAAATGTCCATTAGCTGATAAATGGATATACAAAGTGTTTTATCCATGTAGTGGAATTACTCTCAGCAATAAAAAGGAGCAAACTATTGATACATGCAGCAAAATGTTTGAATCTCAAAAGCATTATGCTGAGTTAAAGAAGCTAACTACAAAAGCCCACATTCATAGGACATTCTACAAAAGACAATGCTATATAATACCAGTGTACCATCAGATCACTGGCTACCAGAGACTGAGTGGGAGGAGAGGGAATTGTCTACAGAGGTTTCTAAGGAAACTTCTGGGAGTGATGGAGATAGTCTAAATCTTCCTAGTGGTGGCAGAAACATGGCTATTCAAATCTCATTGAACTGGCTGCTAACAAGAGATCAATTTTATTAGAAGTAAATGATACTTCAGTAAACCTGATTTAAATAATTTGGGAGACATTAAGGAATGAATGGAAGTCTTTGATGGAAATATTTGGATAGAATAAGGTCTCCCCATCACAAATCTTCTAGAATTGTGAGGAATTCTTTCAGCTTAATTAAGAGACCTTCCTGGATGCATTACACTGACATTTTTGAAAATAGGCAAAGAAGGATGTTGGCTACAACTCAAAAGATACAGTTTTTAAAGAGCTGTCAATGAATAAGAAGTAATAAAGTAACAGACATGTAGGAAGAACCTCTGCAGTTTGATAACACATCTTACCTACCGTACTAGGTCTTTAAAATGATTGTGAGACCTTTACTTTTTTACATGGTGCCCTAGGAATTTTTTGAAAGACATAATGTTTTAAGTCATATTGTCACTTCAGTGGGTTATAAAGAAAACAGTAAGTTAAAGCTGAGGGGAAAGAGGATTACTTTACTTCTTAAAAAATGTTTTTGGGTAACAGCTCTTAAAAGACGAGTTGTACCTTTCTACCCAGAATTTCACTTTAGAAATTGAAAATAAGGAAAAAATAAAGAAGATTAAAAATATGTGAAATACTTATAAGCATTATGTAATGAACAGAAAAAATTTGAAATATCTTAATTTCGTTATAATGTACAAAGAGAAATTATTATGACAATTGTGAATAACATCAATTATTTATGTTGCTCTGTTTGAAATTATTAATAAAGTCGGGTATTAACATGCAGATGCTTAATGTTAGTACATTTAGTACATATTCAGAAGAACAAAGTTAGACGTAAAATGTGATTATGTCAAAAACAAACAAAAATACATTCACAAAAATATGAAGGTACTTTTAAATCAAATAACGTTGATTGTTCCAGGACTGATAATTAGTTAATGGATGTGTCCCTTCTTTTCTTTATTTCATTTTTCATGCTACTAATTAATGGTAGGTCTTTCCAGATGGCTCAGTGGTAAAGACTCTATGGGCCAATGCAGGAGGCAATCATTCCGTCCCTGAGTAGGGAAAATCCCCTGGAGAAGGAAATGGCAACCCACTCCAGTATTCTTGCCTGGGAAATCCCAAGGATAGGGGAGCCTGGCAGGCTAAAATCCTTGGAGTTGCAAGGAACTGGACATGATTTAGTGATTACAATGACAGTGATTAATGTTAATTTTGTAAGAATTTTACAAATTATGCAATTCAAAGAGAAAGATCCCTAGTTGACTTTAATTGGTAAGCTTTTGTTCTTGTGGTTTTTCCTCTGTTGCAGGCTGTGGTACAATGCATCTTGGATAATCATCAGTTGTTTGAGGGTCTCTAAGAAAGGCGTAATGCCTGACTATTCATAGGGAGGCAGTTGGTCTAAGATAAAAGGCAAGAGATAATGAGATAATTTGTATTAAGAGTATAGCAAAAGCAGTCATCATTATATAATAGACTGAAAAAAAATGTATCTTGATGACTAAATGCCTAAAAATGTAAATCATGTGCATAAACATAATCTAATCTAACGTGTAGACAATAGACCCTGTAGATAATCTTACCATTCCCAGATAATTCTTGTGAGTAAAATAGAAATTAAGCAACATAACCTAGAATCTAAGCATTAACTCTATGGGGTTAAAAACTAACCCAGGGTTCAAATTAACTCTACCCTGTGAATACTGTAAGCTTACTACTCAAATAAGACTTTCTTAGATTATCTATGTGATCTACCAAAATAGAGCTCTGCAGATCTGCTCTGATTGATAGCTGTGGTTAAACAGTTGGCTCATACATAGTCATTGTTTTGCCTTTTTCTCTCCTAAGGACCAAAGCCTTATTCTAAAGAGCCTGCTCTTTAATTTGTTGGATTTATTCACTCATTCTCCACACTGTAATATTTAGTTCCTGAGAAAACTGCCATCTTCTTATATATACTCTCTTCTCTCAGCCAGTAAAGCATCCGCCTGCAATGCAGGAGACCAGTGTTCGATCCCTGGGTCAGGAAGATCCCCTGGAGAAGGAAATGGCAACCCACTCCAGTGTTCTTGCCTGGAGAATTCCTTGGACAGAGGAGCAGGGTGGACTATAGTCCATGGGGTTGCAAAGAGTTGGACACGACTGAGCAACTAACATACACTTCTCTCAGCCATGTGGAGCCAGAACACCTGAATAGTGTTAAGAAAAAATTGTAGTCCATTTTGTTGAACATGGCCTTTCATTTGGGGCTGGGCACATGTAAGCCAATCACAGGTTTTCTCCATGATATTTTGAATAAGTTAAAAATAGAAGCCCATTTTCCTCATGAGGCAAAGCTGAGAAGATGAGAACCTTGGAGCTGCCTGTGGCTGCCTGTGTTCTGGAGGAGTGGAAAATTTGGCCTGCATGATGCCAGCTAGCAGACGAGGGCCAGAGAGCACTCACAGAACCTTCCTTTCCCTAGTTGCAGTTCTTTCTCATATCTGCTCCACCTAATCTTGCTCAGATTGATTCCATGAGCCAGTCACTTCTTTCACTTGGCCTCAGCATATTAAATTTGATTAACATTACCAGATATTATCAATCAAATCTTAGCTCATGCAGAAATAGTCGTTCTTATCTATGACTAGGATGTAATAATATGAGTGAAGCAAAGAGTGAAAAAAGTCAAATGGACAATGAATGGGTAGGAAAATGAAATAATATATTCATATAGGATAACAATAAGAATGGTAGAATAAGAAAGAGTGAGTGAACCTGCAGAATAATAATACTGATTGTAAAATGAAAAGCAGAACTGGTTATAGTTTACTGAGGACTTATTATGTGCCAGATGATGAACCGTGGCTTGGACATATCTGGATAAACCTTTGTATATTATTACCTTAGTGAAGTTTTTAGTAATCCTGAAGTAAGCATTGCTATTTTCATTTCACAAATAGGGAGTCTAGCAGAGGTGACTGCACTCTCTTCAGATCATGTAATAAATGCAGAGTCCGAATTTGAACTAAGATCCATCTGATAACCAGTCTAGGAGGATGAGATGGTTAGATGGCATCACCAACTCAATGGACATGAGTTTGAGCAAACTCCAGGAGATTGTGAAGGACAGGGAAGCCTGGCATGCTGCAGTCAATGGGATCACGAAGAGTTGGACACTACTTAGTGACTGAACAGCAACAACATTTTTCCCTAGTGGCTCAGACAGTAAGGAATCTGCCTGCAGTGTGGGAGACCTAGGTTCGATCCCTGGGTTGGGAAGATCTCCTGAAGAAGGGAATGGCTACCCACTCCATTATTCTTGTCTGGAGAATTCCATGGACAAAAGAGCCTGGTGGGCTAGTCCATGGGGTCACAAAGAGTTGAACATGACTGAGCAACTAACACTTTCACTTTCACACCAGACAAAGCAGATTAGTTTTGTTCTGTAGGCAGTAGAGGATGACTAATTTTATTTGCATGTGTGTTTATGTGTATATTTTTAAGATAGAACCCCCCTTTGTAAAAACTTTTGTTTTTATAAGATGAATTTTCACAGTGATGTGCAGAAATTGATTAGAGAAAGGTCAAATATATGTTTTGAAGCCATTCAGGAAACTCAAGCAATGGTCTCTCTGAGAGATGATATTGGAGATTGTTTATGATAAATAAGATTTTAGTTCTGTGTTAGAAACGTTCCCACACTTCACAAAATATTGGGCCAGATTTTATATGTATGGTTCACTCTTTCCCAGGAAATATATATGATAAGTCTGATTGTGAAGGTAAATGTATCAGATCCCTTACCTGATCAGCCCTTGCAGCAGCAAAATCATCTTTTCCTCATCGAACACTAAGTAAAAGAGGCAGAGCCTCTGGATCAGATTCAGTGTTGCTATGCTCCCAGATTGGAATCACATGTCATCTCAGAGTTGATTGACAGTTCTGCTTCTCCCCATCCCCCAGTTCTCCCAGTTATCTAGAAAAACTCTTCTTTGTGCAGACTACATATCGTCACTCCTCATTTCTTTCTGCTTGCTTGTATTTTGAAATCATCAGAAGACACAGAATTGATTAATACTTTATATAGTCCTGGTGAAGATAACACCCTTTCCTCTCTGTTTGATTTTTGTCTATTTTCCCCCAAAGGAGTGTAATGCAAAGACAGAGCAAAGAGAAGTTCCACTTTGAATCTTTAGCCACAAGCTATGCCTGAAGAAATTATGTAATTTTCAACATACACTTATTAAACATATAGCAGATAGTAGGCATTGTGTTTAATTTTAGGGTACCCAGGGATCCTCAACCTCATTGAGCTTTCAGGTAGGTCAAGGGCAAGTCCAGTATACATGAGATCAGTCAATGGATTAAGACAAAGAATAGTTTTATGCAATAAATCAAGAATGCAATGTTTTATTCAGACCCCATGAATTAAAGCCAACTTGGAGTCTCAGGTGGGGCTTCCCTGGTGGGTCACTAAGATCTTGGGAGGAATAATTATCATGGAAAGCTGGTCAGAGTCCACCCTGCCTCTGTGTGACACTTCTTCATCCATAGTGATGACTTTGCTTCTCTGTGGGCCATTCATAAATCAGCAGCACATCAAATGGCCTCCCAGTTCCAGGGATCCTCTCCGAGTTAAGGGCATGGTAATATTTCTGTTCTCCAGCTCCAAGGAGGCAAAATACAGCCTCATCTGAATTTAAAGGAAGAAGCTTTTCCTAGGAAAGGAAAGAGGAAGAACTCAGTGAGGGGCTGACTTCATGCTAAAGTATTCAAAGCGACTAATTATGGACTCAACTATTGAATTAAATATATTAATACCTTTAGTCGCAGTAAAGAGTCTATGACTCTCATAGTCAAACCTTGTGTATAGGTGTAGAAATGTCCCTACCGACACCAGGGATGTTGGTAGAATTTCTTTACATTCAGGATCTAGGGATGCAGTTGGTTTTTGAATGGAATAAAAGGGAGTGTTTCAACAATATTTGTTTAACACTTTACAAGTTTTTGAAAAAAAATATTGCTCATATTAAAAAATGGGAAGATGCTTCTGGAGCTGAGAAGTGTTTTGACCCTGATGGGGTCAGTGCCACAGCACTCATGCTTTCTTCGCCAGCCACTTCTTTTTCCTCTTAGTAACATTATTGGCAATTTTAGGATGGCTAGCAAAGTCTGAGTCTGCCAAAGTTTAACACAACTGATTTCTGGCTTGTAGCTTTACTTTTCAGCCAGTTTTCTACCCAACAGCAAACAAACATTCTTAAATTTTCACAAAAATAACAGAGTTGGTCAGTTGTGACACTAGATAATCATAGCCCAAAGCTACAATCAGAATAAGCAACCATATAAAAACTAAATATGCAATTTAATCCCTTGTAAAATTCAAAGCAAGTCATAGCAACTATTTCAGAACTTACCTAGAAATCTGTTAGTGGGAATTGTAAATATTCAAACATGGCATTTTATCTGTATAAATGAATTTTAGTAAATTAATTTGGCATCTCTACAATAAGCTCTGTACACTTTGAAAATTGCTTCTAAAATTATCAACAAATAAATGGTCATTTAGGCAATGAAAAGAACTAATTTTACTGAGTACATTCTGTAGACAAACTTTTAATGATAGCTCATATTTACTGGGGGTTGAACTGGGGGCTCAGTGGTAAAGATCCCACCTGCCAATGCAAAAGACATGAGATATGGGTTTGATCCCTGGGTTGGGAAAATTTCCCTGGAGGAGGGCATGCTAACCCACTCGAGTATTCTTGCCTGAAGAATCCCATGAACAAAGGAACCTGGTGGGCCACACCCCCATAGAGTCGCAGAGTCGGACACAACTGAGCAACTTACACTTTCAGCTTTTACAGAAAAGCAAGGCAGTTTATAGCAACCCAATAACAACCCAAATAATTATTTTCCCTCTTGTTAATCATCATGTTTCATATTTCTTTCTTCATCTATAGATGAATTCATGGGATATTTTATTTTCCTTCTTCATCAAGCAGAGTTTACCTGAAGTATTTCTTCTGGCCCACAATGAGAATTTGGTGATCCCTTATTTGCATCCTGAAGATAAGCAGTTGGTCTTGGTCTTTCCAACTGAGCAACCTTCTCCTCATTAATTACAGCTTTACGATCAGTTTCCTCAGAGTGAGAAAGGTGGGGCCCAAGAAGTTAATACTAAGCTGACACATAGGACTTTTCAAAAGTTTCTCTTTAATGACTGTTCAGAGTTCCAACTTTCTGACAGTTCTGATTCTGAAAGAACCAGCACAGAGTGACAGTAATCCTTTCCAGAAAAAAAATAATAATGAGGGTTTGCTAATTTTTGTAGGAAGTCCTACAATGCATGAAAAGATTAAATTCTGGTAAGGGGTCACATCTGATCTCTGGTTGAGTATAAGACAGGCAGAGCTCTTTTGGATGCAGAGAATCTTGGCAGCCACAGCAGCCAAACCCTGCAAGTGGCCACTAAGCTTCCATCTCCTAGTGTCTAATTTTTACACAGATTTTTGCTTAAATATATCATCACGAATGCACAGCTGCAGAGGATATGCAAAACAGCCAAAACTGTACACATTGCATTCTGTGAGGGGTTCTTTTTCTTTCTTTTTATGTCTGGGGCGTTGTTTCAGACGATTGTGTGGATGCTGTCTTTGGCACTCGGCCATTTTTCTCACACGTTCATAAAGAAATTGGAATGGCAGTACCTGGGCGCCATTCACAGAGAGGCACAGAATACAAAACAGCTGCTCTGCTGTTGAAATCATTGAGTGTCAGGCTGAGATATGAGTGGGCAATGCTTTGAGGATCATTAATGAATAATGACAAAGTGGGTTTGCACAGAAGCAATCTGAGCTTCTGCTTGTACTTTTGCACAGGGGCTGCAGGTTGGGAGCTCAGGAAGAAACTTACTTACATGCCACCTGGGGTTGCTGTCACTTTGACTTTGGCACAAAATAGAACAGCCATGTCCTTGTTAAGGAGGATATTCTATAGTGACTTTGGGGAGTTTATGGTTCCTGAGGGGTCTAGTTTATAGGATGTGTGTGATTGGAAACAGAGAAATCAGAATTTCCAAAGATTCATGGATCTGTGGAGGAAATGCTTGCTTTCCCAAAGATAAAAGTTATTAACTACATCGCTTGGTGACAGTTCTTCAGTGGCATAGTTAGCAAATATTTTGGTAAACTTTCGTTACACACCATCTCTGTGTATTAGCAAAAAGGCAGTGAACTAGAAAAGGAGCTACACAAAGGATGAAGCTTGGCCATGCCTACCATTTGGAATTAGTTTTTAATGAGGGAGACAGAGTATGACATGGCAATGTGAACAAATTATGAGAAGTATGAACACAGTGTATTCTTCCTTTTGAACTTCCAAAGTACCCACATTGCTCAGGAGATAGAAGAATAAACTAGCTTCAGAGAAAAACAGTATTTGAGCTGTTTCTTAAAGAATCTGTAGTTTACCAAGTTGAGCAGATTGAGTAGACAGAGAAGTGGGTTTAGGATTTGGGGCAAGTGCTTGAGGTCAATAATACCACCTGCAAAGGTGAGGACAAAATCGCAAAGAATGTTATTGGAGAACAGCAGGTGTGAGCAAAAAGAGAGTATGAAGCCTAGAGAGATGAGCTTTGAGAAGGGGATTGCCAGCATATTTTGTGTATTAGTGCTTAGAGGTTTGGACTTAACTACTGTTGATCAGCATGATCCTGTGTGTTCCTATGTAATAATTCCTTAAATAAGTTGCTGTTTTAAAAAAGTTTTAGTGTAGAATGCATTGGTGTAACTGTGACATATGTCTCTTAGAGATTGACAGTGCTTATTAGGAAATAAAAAGCTTGAAGGAGACTTACAATAAATAAAGCAGTTTAACTGGGCAAGAGGGAGCCAATCAAAATATTTAAAGGGAGGAAGTGTGCTAATATGGTTAATTTTTAGGACCAAGTTCTATGAGCATTGTGGAAAATGAACTAAAGGCATGAAGCTCGGAAGAAGGGAGTGGTATTAATGAATTCATAGGACAGTGACAACAGAAATGGAAAGAGTTGGAAATAGTTCTCAGAAAATATAGGATCTGCTCAATGAGAACAAAGGCAGGCATAAATACAATATCATGTTTTCCCTTGGAGCACAATAAGTTTATAGAAGCAGTATGCTGCCAGAATGTTTATGGTAAAATGAGCTCCCATGAATTGAATATCTGCATATTTCACACTGGGCTTGATATTTTAAAAATCTTCTATCACTTTTTCTTCAACAACAACCTCAGCAATTCTATGATTATAGCATTGGGCCCAAGAACACACACTGGGGAAAAACTTGGGGGTGAAATGTACAGATAGCAGCAAATTTCTATCAACTAAGACCCCTACCCTGCTTGGGGAAAAGGGTCTTTTAATCCTTATTTGGCCATGCTATAAAGACTAGACAGTCTTCTAATAGCAATGGGGAAAAATAAACGTTAGAAAACAGTCTGTAGTCAAATGTTTGGAACACTGCCCAAGTCTGTTCTGCATGTAAACATCTCTATTGCTGCCCTACAAATAAGATCATCAATAGCATTTCTGTAATAGACTTTCTATAATATATATGATATATATATATATAAACTATATATAATCTACTATGTGTTTTTCTCTTTCTGACTTACTTTACTCTGTATAACAAGCTGTAGGTTCATCCAGTTCAGTTCAATATATTCATATGCATTCCTTTTAATGGCTGAGTAATATTCCATTGTATATTTGTACCATGACTTCTTTATCCTTCTTCTGTTAATGGACATCTAGGTTGCTTCCATGTCCTGACTATTGTAAATAGCGCTGCAATGAACACTGAGATACATGTGTCTTTTAGAACTGTGTTTTTCTCAGAGCATAGGCAGAGCTCTAATTTCATTCATTCTAGAACTAATCATTAAGTAAGTTATCGTCTAGTTTCTCAGACTTTGGTGACGGAATGCAGTCAGAGATGACAGTCATGTGCAGTGACTAGAGCCGGCATAGGGAGAGAAGTAATAAACACAAGAGGCAGAGAGAGGCCACCTGGGGATACTTAGGACCAAGAATAGCCATTTCTGGAAGAAAAGAAAGTATTTGAAGGAAAGAGCACCTGCTAAGTAGCAAGTTGAGGAAGGGCAGACACAAAGAGCCCAGTAAGAAATAAATGTCAAGGACAAGCTTAGTCATATGTTTATTCCTTGATATGCATCAGGCGTCTTTGAGGTGCCAGGCTCTGTGCTTATGTCTGGGTGAACTGAAATATATGAAACATAAAATGCTTGGATGAAAATGCTGTTCTAATATTCCCTCTGAGACTCTGTTGTAAAGGCTTAAATTATAGCCTTTCCTTCTCACTAAGGGATCCTCTTCAATACCACACACGAAGGGCTCTTAAAAAGAGAGTGAGGATCCAAGGGCACTGTATTTGAGTATTGCCACAATTGCATAGTATGATGGAGATCAGATTGCCCTATAGTTTAGGGCAATGGTTCGAACCACGTCTCCTGGATTGGTAGGCAGATTCTTTACCACTGAGCTACCAGAAAGCCCCAGCACAGACCATTTTTAACTTTTTAATTTATTTTTCTAATTTTTATTTTATATTCAAGTATCACTGATTAGCAATGTTTTAGTTATAGTTTAGGATGTGTTGGAGCCTAGAATCCCTCTTGTTGGATATTTGCTATAGTATGCAGTGATTGTTGGTAATTCTAATAGCATCACAGATGTTTTTTAAATGTATTTCTTTTTGATTGTGCTGGGTCTTTGTCACTATGCAGACTTCTCTAGTCGCAGCTCCTGAGCTGCTTGTTGCACTGGCTTCTCTCGTTGTGGAGCATGGACTCTAGGGTGTGCGAGCTTCAGTAGTTGTGGTGTGTGGGCTTGGTAGTTAGGGCTCCCAGGCTCCAGAGCACAGGCCCAGTAGTTGTGGCACAAGGACTTTAGTGGCTCTGTGACGTGTGGAATCTTCCCAGACTGGGGGTTGAAACCATGTCTCCTGGATTGCTAGGCAGATTCTTTACCATTGAGCTACCAGGGAAGCCCCAACACAGACAATTTTTAAATTTTTATTTCTTTTTCTAAGTTTTATTTTAGATTGGAGTATCACTGATTCACAATGTTTTAGTTTCAGGTGTACAGCAAGTTGATTCAGGTATCCATGTACATATGTCCAATCTTTAAAAAAAAATCCCATTTAGGTTATTATAGAGTATTAAACAGAGTTTCCTGCACTATATAATAGGTCCTTGTTTATTATCTATTTCAAATATAGTAGTGTGTGCATAGCTATCCCGAACTCCCAATCTCTCCCTCTCCCACAACCACTGTCCCCAGTAACCATGAATTCTAAGTCTGTGAGTCTGCTTCTGTTTTGTAAAGAAGTTCAGTTGTATCACCTTTTTAGGTTCTGCATATAAGTGATATCATATGACACTGTCTCTCTCTGTCTGACTGACTACACTTAGTATAATAATCTCCAGATCCACCATGTTGCTGCAAATGACATCATTTCATTATTTTTATGGCACAGCAATATTCCACTGTGTGTAGGTACCACATCCTCTTCATCCTTTCCTCTGTCAATGGACATTAAGGTTTCTTCCATGTCCTGGCTATCATAAATAGTGCTGCAATGAATATTGGAGTGCATGTATCTCTTCAAATTATGATTTTCTCCAGCTATGTGCCCAGGAGTGGCATTTCTGGCCACATTTAGTAGTTAACATTTTTAGTTTTTAAAGGAATCTCCATACTGTTTTCCATAGCAGCTGCACCAGTTTACTCACATTCCTGCCAACAGTGTAGGAGGGTCCCTTTTCTTCACATCTTCTCCAGTATTTATTGTTTTTAGATTTTTTTGGTGACGACCATTCTAACTAGTGTGAGGTGATACCTTATTGTCATTTTGATTTGCTTTTCTCTAATAATTAGCAACATTGACCATCATTTCATTTGCTCTTGGTCCTTTGTATGTCTTCTTTGGAGAAATGACTATTTAGGTCTTCTTCCCATTTTTTAAATGGCTGTTTGTTTTTTGGACATTGAGCCACATGAGATATTTGTAAATTTTGGAGATTAATCCCTTGTCATTCACATTGTTTGCAGATATTTTTTCCCATTTTGTGAGTTGTCTTTTCTTTTTGTTTATGACTTCTTTGCTGTGCAAAAGCTTTTAACTTTAATTAGGTCCCATTTGTTTATTTTTGTTTTTGTTTCCATTTCTTTTTTGAGATGGATCAAAAAAGATACTGTTGCTATTTCTGTCAGTGTTCTGACTATGTTTTCCCCTAAGAGTTTTATAGTATCCAGTCTTATATTTAGGTATTTAATTCATTTAGTTCATTAACTCATTTGAGTTTATTTTAAAACCTTAATGGATTTACTCTTGTTACCCTGGAATCACTTATCATTCCCTTTGAGATTTGGAGTAACAACTTCTGAAGTCTGCTTCTTTGTAAGGGTAAATGCAGAAAGATATGGAAAGTGGAAGTGAATGGTCATTAACCTCTGGATGTGGTCATAGCCATGTGAATGTAGACAGATAGGAGACTCCTAGGTGTTTCCTGGAGAGTTCCTATTATTTCTTAATGATAAAATGGTAAATAAACAATGCTCTGAAACATATTCATTAAAGATAATAGTCTAAAGACACAGTTATCTCTAAAGAGTTGCTTATAAAATGGTTTCACAGATGGCAAAACTATATTCTGTATATTGAATTCAGGACATAATTTCTGTGCAAGGATTAACACAGAGATAAAATAGTCAATGAATTTATGAAAACGTATAGACAATGTCTCTTTCTCAGATTACAACAGAGATCTAGGGAAGAAGATGAGTTCCGTGATTTGTACTTTTTTTTTTTTATAGCAGGCCAATGAACCCAATTCTGACAGAAATTAAAACAATTCTAGCCAAGGATAAGGAGTCTTTCTATCTTCACAATATAATGAAATAACTGATTGTAGTTTAAGTGACCATTCATACTATTCATCCTAAAGACCAGGAAGGTATAAGCCAGGTATTTATGCAGATGGGAGAGGCCGGGGAAGAAGAATGGAAATAAGCAGAGGAGAAGCACCAAAGACAAACTCATTCTCTTCTTACTAGTGGAGAGAGGGCTGGCCTGAACACCACTGTGATAGCATGGTCACCAAGGGAAAAGACCTATCACTTTTCCACACCTAGGTAGACACCATTAACTGACTTAAATAAACCCAACTCTAAAAGAGATGAAGTATTTCTACTCATGATGAATATATTGAAGGATTTATAATCACAAAATTTGAAAATAAGGATCATTTTAATATGGGAATATGGGGGAAAAAAAGCAGGAAATAGATTTTTTACCCACTGTGACTGTTTTCTGTGGGGTCATGGCATTATGGTTTTGAACTGATTAATGATGATCTTCATGATAATCTTATATTTTAAAAATGTCAAACTAGAAGCAGGAGACTAACTATTTTATTTGAGAGGCTCATTCATGGTAACATTTTATAACCTAAAGTTGAAACAGCTAACAAGTCCCTAATTCGCAAGCTATGTGTATTCAAAAGCCATGCCAAAACCCTAAACTTAATGTTTAATGAGAAATAAATATATAAAAATTTTCAAAAAAAAATTCATACCTGGGTCTTCATGAAAAAAAGAAAACCCTCTTGTAGGACCTTGTCAGAGAAAACATATTTTATTCACGTGTAGAAAAGATTTCTGTGGCCATAGAACTGAATCAGAATTTGGAGTAATTCCAAAACGCAAGTATTTTTGTCCTCTCCCTTTCTATTTTCTACTCCACCTATGAATCCATTTATGTCAAAGCTTAATAAAGATTTTAAATCACCCTCAAATCCCTCCATCTGAGTTGACATCAGTGTTAGACATAGCGCCTGATGTGAATTTTATCTAGCCTAGGATTTTCCCATAAATCTTGTGGTTCCTTCAGTCACATTAGCCAAAGGAAAGTTGGTCCAGTTTCTTCTCTTCCAAACCACTAAAAAATAACATGAGTTTTAATCCCATGAGATGTGTACCTTACCTCTCTCTTTCCACCATGTAAGTCCTTGGCTCTTTCTTTCAAGGATAAATCCTGAAGAATTTTGGGAGTTAATTGTCACAGCATTTACCAATCTAATCACAATGATAAAGAGAGAGTGTTTGGCTTTTACAGTTTCCAAAGTGCATATACTGAAAGCATGACATATTGTTCCATGAATGCCAAAGAGTGGATACTTGTTCTTTATACTAGATTCAAATGAGGTCTTTTGAGATCTAATGCTTAGTTAGAAAGATTAATGTAGGCTATAATCAATACAATCAAACTTTAGTACTTAGTGCATTTGAAACTGAAAGTCCAGAAGAGAAAAAGAATAATTGGACATTTAAAAATACAGAGTAGGTAATAATGCTCTTTGACAGTCATCGTGCTGATCACTGGCTAAAATGAATTGATAAAAAATAAGCCATTTCACTTGGAGTTTCCGATGATTCTCAGTTCCTAAGAGATGCTGGCACACGGTGTACCCCCACTTCCCACCTCTACAGACAATGGGTAGCTGATGTGTTTACAGTGACCTGTAAAGTGTAATCCTGTGCACAAATCTTATGTTTTTATTGTTGTATTTTGCTGTCTCTGTGATTACCACCAACCTTTCAGACTGTAGTAAAAACAAGAAGCTACAATACAGAGCTGCACCGTGATCAGGAAACAGTAACAGCCAAGTTATAAATATACCAAACTTCAGACTTTTGACCAAAATGTTTATTAATTTAGAAATCTTATTTCACCAACATGTTACATAGAGACTGGATGGATGTATTGAACCAGAGAGATCTCCAACCACATGGCACACACAAGAAATCTTTAAGTGCATCTTTTTTAAAATTAATTTTTATTGGAATATATTGTATTAGTTTCTACTGCATAGCTTCCCTGGTGACTTAGATGGTAAAGAATCTGCCTGCAATGCAGACAACCTGGGTTCAGTCCCTGGGTCCCTGGGTCAGTAAGATTCCCTAGAGAAGAGAATGGCAACTCACTTCGGTATTCTTGCCTGGCATGGACAGGAACCTGGCAGGCTACAGTTCATGGGGTTGCAAAGAGTGGGACACCACTGAATAACTAACCCTTACACTGTATGGCGAATTAAATCAGCTATGCAATTGCATATACCCCCTTTTTTTGTATTTCCTTTAAGTGTATCTATCTTGAGTTTGTATACTCAAGGGTCTTTGGATACTCTTGAGTCTTTGAGAAAGCAGAAACAGCAGCGTAGGTCAGAGAAAGTGTTGCTGTTTAGAGCCTGGGATCGCAGCTTTGGACATGATTCAAGTGTATATGTGATCTTGGGCAAGTTGTTGTTCTTCACTGAGCACATGTCCACATCTGTAAATTGAGACTATTAGCATCTAAACTTTGATGACAGCATGTAAGTATTCAGATAGGTGAAGAATAAAAAGCACCTGGCTTAATAAATGGTAGTTAATAGAAGTATTATAATTTTTCTATGAAAATATAATTTTCTGTGAAACTTTTTCTAATTTTTTAAGGAGAAAAATCTATTATCTCCCTAACCTTATATATTCACTTCCCCATACCTCTGACAAAAAGTTATCATATTAGAGGCAAAACTAGTGGCTCTCATAGGAATGGGCAGATTTATGCTTACTCCTGTGCTCTGTGTTAGCGTCTCTTATTTAGGACCCTAGATAGTCATCCTCTAAAAACAGGAAATTCTCAGTGACAAATAAATTAGTCTAGTCCTCCACCGAGAGCAGCAAATTCCCTGCTTGAAAGATTTCCTTGGCTTCTAACAAAAATATGCATGCTGCTAGTTTCTTTCCACAGCACTCCCCTTACCCAAGAGAATATTTATCATCTTTAAAAATAAGTTGCTATGAGTTTCTGTGTCCATCTTACCACCAAGCCTTGGAGAACACTCCAAAACTATTCGCAGATGCAGGGGTACACCACAGGCTTTTAACTAGCATTTTTAAGGCCATGAGTCAAGATCTAGATCTAGTTGATATCAGGAAGTCTAAACAACTCCACACCAATACGCCCACCCTTTTGCTTCAATGATTATGTGAGATTTTCTTCATCTTAGCAATAACGGGGTTTTGCCAGGCTTGTGTCATATCTCATAGGTCACCTAATGACATTTCATTGTCCAATTTTTAATAGGAAAATTGCAGAATGCAATTCAAGTATATTTTTCTGAACTGTTCGATAGCACTTATGTCTTACCCAGGCTGCTGGATAATTCTCTTTCTCTCCACTTTTTAAAAATAGTTAAAATATTTTGGGGTTTATTTCCACTTTTATATATGTTCAGTATTTAAAATTTTCACAGGATGTAAGCCTTAGAAACATTTTTAAAATCATTTGTCATCTCAGCGATTGCACAAAACCTGAAATGCTCTAACACTTTGTGGTTCTGTGTAACCCAGATTTAACTACAGGATTTCTTTTATTGAAAGAAGTTGTACATGTTTACAGTTGATGTGGGTCTGCTACCCTGATCCACTAAGACCTTTCCAGTAGAAAAGTCATTGGAGTTTTGACATGATTGACATAAGTTTCTAATAAAGCATCCTGAAAGGAGTATTAATATTTAAAATAGCCCTGATTTCTATATGCAGGAAATTCCATCTGTGGCAATTAGCTGGGAATGATTGCACATATATTGGAATCACCCTGAACTGGTTTTCTCAATCACAGAATGACTACATGGGCCAACTTCAATTGGCTTTAACATTTCCCTATTAATATAAGTATAGAGGTTAAAAATGGTATGACCTATTTGTTCTTTAATGTCTTCAGTTGAACATAAAACATTAATTTCTAGTGAAAAGCCTTTCAGTGTTATATAGCCAAGCAAATAAATAGCTCTGGGACCTTGGGAATTCACTTAAAACCATCATTATGGTTTAAGTAAAAACTACTTTTGCTATTGTCTTTAAAATTAACCAATCACTCCTTTATATTTTACTGAAGGTAAATGGTTTACTGAAGGTAAATGGTTTAAAATTATTCATTTTTCCCAATTAGCTTTAAAACACTTCAGTCACTATAAAAATCTTACTGTCAACTTAACCATGAAATATATATTTTGTAAAATGATTTCTTTCTAATCAGTTCATAAAACATTCAAATTTTAGTGTTCCATCTAGTTTCAAAAAATGAAATGAAATGTATGGAAAGCAGGAAAGAACTGCATATTGAAATTTCCAGAAAGGAAAACATGCATCATTTTCTTCTGACTCAGTAAATGCAGTGCTCTGACAATGACTTAAGAAAACAATATTTTATCAGAGTGGGTGAGGAAGAGGGTTTGCAATTGTTGGATTTAGAGTCAGGAGGTCGTGTGTGTGTGTGTGTGTGTGTGTGTGTGTGTGTGTGTGTGTGTGTAGAGAGAGAGAGAGAGAATGTTTGTCCTGATGGAGAATAATTATATATTTATTTACTAAGCTTTACATCGGTTATGTCATCAGAGTTGCCATTAGTGAAGCAAGGAATGACCATGGAGCTGTGTTTACCATCTTGGGATGCAGCAGTTCAGGCATAAAACTAATTCTAGGTGATGGGAAGGTTAACAAAAGGGGCATGAATGGAGCTATGAAGTTCAGAACAGCATCAACAATTCAGAATAATTATAGAGGCTATCACCACACATATCTGACTTCAGATCTCTAGGCCTAACCTATTAAGAAAGGCCTATTCTGATTCTCAGTCTCACAAAAGCACAGTGCATTATCAACTATTTGACTTTAATGCATATCTATGCTCTTATATATAGGCAGCTTTTTTAAGTGATGTTAATTAAGAAATACTAAAGGATGCACTGTTGTTCTACTCTATCTTCAATAACAGTGTTTACTAACATTTGTTTCTAGTTGTTTCTGAAACTATATGAAGTTTACACATATTATTTTGTCTACTATTCACTTATTTTTTAAAAAATCTTGGGTTTAAGAGAAAGAGTTTGTAAGAGTAAGGCCACATAAGTAGTTTGAAATGGTCAGGATAGGGAAAAAAAGGGAAAAAAAGCAAAATGATTTTTAGACAGAAAATGTTCATTTTTAAAAAAATATTTATTTTTTAATTGAAGGATAATTGCTTTACAGAATTTTGCTGTTTTTTGTCAAACCTCAACATGAATCAGCCATAGGTATACAAATATCCCCTCCCTTTTGAATCTCCCTCCCATCTCCCTTCCCATCCCACCCATCCAGGTTGATACAGAGCCCCTGTTTGAGTTTCCTGAGTCATATAGCAAATTCCCATTGGCTATCTACTTCCTATATGGTAATGTAAGTTTCCATGTTACTCTTTCCATACATCTCACCCTCTCCACCCCTCTCCCCATGTCCATAAGTCTATTCTCTATGTCCGTTTCTCCATTGCTGCCCTGTAAATAAATTCCTCAGTACCACTTTTCTAGATTCTGTATATATGTGTGAGAAACAGTATTTATATCTTTCTGACTCACTTCACTCTGTATAATAGGTTCTAGGTTCATCCACCTCATTAGAACCGACTCAAATGCATTCCTTTTTATGGCTGAGTAATATTCCTTTGTGTATATATACCACACTTCTTTATCCATTCATCTATCAATGGATATCTAGTTTGCTTTCATGTTCTAACTATTGTAAATAGGGCTGCAGTGAACAATACGATACACATGTCTTCTTCAATTTTGGTTTCCTCAGGGTATAAGCCTAGGAGTGGGATTGCTGGATCATATGGTGGTTTTATTCCTAGTTTTTTAAGGAATCTCCATACCATCTTCCATAGTGGCTGTATCAATTTATATTCCCACCAACAGTGCAAGAGCATTCTCTTTTTTCCACATCCTCTCCAGCATTTACGGTTTGTAAACTTTTTGATGATGGCCATTCTGACTGGTGTGAGGTGATATCTCATTGTAGGTTTGATTTGCATTTCCCTAATAGTGAGTGATATTGAACATCATCTTATGCGTTTGTTAGCCATCTGTATGTCTTCTTTGGAGAAATGACTGTTTAGGTCTTTTTCCCACTTTTTGATTAGGCTGTTTGTTTTTCTGGTATTGAGTTGTATGAGCTGCTCACATATTTTGGAAATTAATCCTTTGTCAGTTGTTTCATTTGCTATTATTTTCACCCATTATGAAGGTTATCTTTTCACCTTGCTTATGGTTATCTTTGCTGTGCAAAAGCTATTAAGTTTAACCACGTCCCATTTCTTTGTTTTTGTTTTCATTTCCATTACTCTAGGGGGTGGGTCATAGAGGACCTTGATTTGATTTATGTCATTGAGTGTTCCACCTGTTGTTCTCCTCTAAGAATTTTATAGTTTCTGGTCTTGCATTTAGGTCTTTAATCCAGTTTGATTTTATCTCTGTGTACACTGTTAGGACGTGTTCTAATTTCATTCCTTTACATATAGCTGTGCAGTTTACCCAGTGCCATTTATTGAAGAGGCTATTTTTGCCCCTTTGTATATTGTGTATTCTTGCCTCCTTTGTCAAAAATAAGGTACCCATAGGTGCAAGGGTTTATTTCTGGGCTTTCTATCTTGTTCCATTGGTCTCTATTTCTCTTTTTGTGCCAGTAGCATACTGTTTTGATGACTGTAGCTTTGCAGTATAATCCGAAGTCAGGAAGGTTGATTCCTCCAGCTCCATTCTTCTTTCTCAGACTGCTTTGGCTGTTCAGGATCTTTGTGTTTCCATATGAATTGTGAAATTTTTTTTTCTAGTTCTGTGAAAAAGGCCATTGGTAATTTGATAGGGATCACTTTGAATTTGTAGAATGTGTTTGATAGGATAGTCCTTTTCACAATACTGATTCATCCTACCCAGGAACATGGAATATCTCTCATTAAGATTATGTCATCTTTGATTTCTTTCATTCAGTTCAGTTCAGTCGCTCAGTCGTATCTGACTCTTTGCGACCTCATGAATCGCAGCACACCAGGCTTCCCTGTCCATCACCAGCTCCCGGAGTCCACTCAAACCCTTGTCCATTGAGTCAGTGATGCCATCCAGCCATGTCATCCTCTGTTGTCCCCTTCTCCTCCTGCCACCAATCCTTCCAAGCATCGGGGTCTTTTCCAATGAGTCAACTCTTCGCATGAGATGGCCAAAGGATTGGAGTTTCAGCTTCAACATCAGTACTACCAATGAACACCCAGGACTGATCTCCTTTCGGATGGACTGGTTGGATCACCTTGCAGTCCAAGGGACTCTCAAGAGTCTTCTCCAACACCACAGTTCAGAAGCCTCAATTCTTTGGCACTCAGTTTTCCTCATAGTCCAATTCTCACATCCATACATGACTACTGGAAAAACCATAGCCTTGACTAGATGGATCTTTGTTGGCAAAGTAATGTCTCTGCTTTTTAATATGCTATCTAGGTTGGTCATAACTTTCCTTCCAAGGAGTAAGCGTCTTTTAATTTCATGGCTGCAATCACCTGTGTATAGTTTTTTGTCTCCTTAGGTAAGTTTATTCCTAGATATCTAACTCTTTTTGTTGCAGTGGTGAATGGGATTGATTCGTTAATTTCTCTTTCTGATTTTTCATTGTTACTGTGTAGAAATGCAAATGATTTCTGTGTATTGATTTTGTATCCTGCAACTTTGCTAAATTCACTGATTAGCTTTAGTAATTTTCTGATACTATCTTTAGGGTTTTTTATGTACAGTATTATGTCATCTGCAAACAGTGAGAATTTTACTTCTTCTTTTCCAGTCTAGATTCCTTTTATTTCTCTTTCTTCTCTGATTCCTGTAGGACTACCACAGCCATATTGAATAATAGTGGTGGAAGTGGGCACCCTTGTCTTGTTCATGATTTTAGGAGGAATGCTTTCAGTTTTTCACCACTGAGAATAATGTTTGCTGCTGGCTTATTATAAATGGCCTTTACTATGTTCAGGTACATTCCTTCTGTGCCCATTTTTAAGAGTTTTAATCATAAATGGGTGCTGAATTTTGTCAAAGGCTTTTCCTGCACCTATTGAGATTATCACATAGTTTTTATCTTTCAATTTGTTATATAGTGTATCGCACTGACTGATTTGCCTATATTGCAGAATCATTGCATCCCTGGAATAAACCCAATTTGATTATGGTGTATGAGCTTTTTGATGTATTGTTGAATTCTGTTTGCTAAAATTTTGTTAAGGATTTTTGCATCTATATTCATCAGTGATATTGGCCTGTAGTTTTCTTTTTATGTTGTCTTTGTTTGGTTTTGGTTTCAGGGTGATGGTGGCCTTGTAAAATGAGTTTGGAAGTGTTCCTTTTTCTGAATTTTTTTGAAAGAGTTAGAATGATAGGAATTAGCTCTTTAAATGTTTTATAGAATTCTCATGTGAAGTTATCTGGTCCTGGGCTTTTGTTTTTTGGGAGATTTTTGATCACAACTTCAATTTCAGTGCCTGTAATTGGGTTGTTCATAATTTCTATTTCTTCCTGGTTCAGTCTTTGAAGATTGAACTTTTCTAAGAACCTGTCCATTTCTTCCAGGTTATCCACTTTATTGCCATATAGTTGTTCATAATAGTCTTGTATAATGCTTTTTACTTCTGCATTGTCTGTTGTAACCTCTTCTTTTTCATTTCTAGTTTTGTTGATTTGATTCTTCTCTCTTTTTTTCTTGATGAGTCTGACTAAAGCCTTGTCAATTTTATCTTCTCAAAGAACCAGCTTTTAGCTTTATTAATCCTTACTATTTTTTCCTTTCTTTTTCATTTATTTCTGTTCTGATCTTTATAATATCTTTCCTTCTAATGTTTTTTATTGCTGTTTTTGTTCTTTTCCCCTTTGTTTTAGGGTAAGGTTGTCTACTTGATGTTTTTGTTTCTTGAGGTAGGACTGTATTGCTATACACTTCCCTCTTGGAACTGCTTTCGCTGCATCTCATAGGTTTTGAGGTGTCATGTCTTCATTGCCACTTAGAATTTTTTTGATTTTTTCAGTAACCTATTGGTTCTTTAGAAATGTATTGTTTCTTTTTTGCAGTATTTTTTCTTGTAATTGATATGTAGGCTCATAGCATTGTGTTCAGAGGAGATGCTTGATACGATTTCAATTTTCTTAAATTTACTGAGTTTGATTTATGACCCAAGATGTGGTCTATCCTGGAGAATGTTCCATGTGTACTTCAGAAGGTGTATTCTTCTGCATTTGGATGGAATGTCCTGAAGATATCAATGAGACCCATCTCATCTAACGTATCATTTAAGATTTGTTTTTTCTTATTAACTTTTATTTTGATGATCTGTCGGTTGGTGTGAGTGTGATGTTAAAGCCTCCTATTATTATTGTGTTACTGTCAATTTCTCCTTTTATATCTGTTAGTGTTTGTCTTATGTATTGAGGTACTCCTATGTTGGATGCATAGATATTTACAATTGTTACGTCTTCCTCTTGGATTGATCCCTTGATTGTTGTGTAGTGTCCTTCCGTATCTCTTATAATCTTCTTTATTTTAAGGTCTATTTTTTCTGAGATGAGGATTGTTACTTCACCTTTCTTTTGCTTCCCACTTGCATGGAATATATTTTTCCATCCTCTCACTTTCAGTCTATATGTGTCTTGAGGTCTGATGTGAGTTTCTTGTAGACACCATATATATGGGTCTTATTTTTGTATCTATTCAGCCAGTCGGTGTCTTTTGGCTGAAGCATTTAATACTTTTACATTTACAGTAATTGTTGATATATATGTTCCTATTGCCATTTTCTTAATTGTTTGGTGTTGGTTTTGTAGACCTTTTCTTCTCTTGTATTTCTTGACTATATAAGTCCCTTTAACATTTATTGTAAAGCTGGTTTGGTGGTATTGACTTCTCTTAACTTTTGCTTTTCTGAAAAGCTTTTTACTTCTCTATCAATTTTGAATGCGATCTTTGCCATGTACAGTAATCTTGGTTGTAGACTTTTCCTTTCCAATACTTTAAGTATATCCTGCCATTCCCTTCTGGCCTGCAGAGTTTCTGCTGAAAGACCAGCTGTTAAACGTATGGGGTTTCCCTTGTATGTTGCTTGTTGCTTTTCCTTGGCTGCTTTTAATATTCTTTCTTTGCATTTATTCTTTGTTAGTTTGATTAGCATGTGTCTTGGCTTGTTTCTTCTTGGGTTTACCCTGTATGGGACTCTTTGTGCCTTTTGGACTTGATTGACTATTTCCTTTTCCATGTTGGGGAAATTTTCAATTATAATCTCTTCAAAATTTTTCTCATACACTTTCTTTTTCTCTTTTTCTTCTTCTGGGATCCCTTTAATTCGAATGTTGGTGCATTTGATATTGTCCCAGAGTTCTCTGAGACTGTCCTCATTTCTTTTCATTCTTTTTACTTTATTCTGCTCTTCAAAGATTATTTCCACCATTTTATCTTCCAGCTCACTTATTCGTTCTTCTGCCTCAGATATTCTGCTACTGATTCCTTTTAGAGTATTTTTAATTTGAGTAATTGTTTTGTTTGTCTCTGTATGTTTATTCTTTAATTCTTCTAGGTCTTTGTTAGTTGATTCTTGCATTTTCTCCATTTTGTTTTCAAGGGTTTTTTTTTTTTTTATCGGTTTTACTATCATTATTCTGAATTGTTTTTCAGGTAGTTTACCTATTTCCTCTTCATTTATTTGGACTTGTGTTTCTAGTTTGTTCCTTCATTTGTGTAGTATTTCTCTGCCTTTTCATTCTTTATTTATTTTTTTAACTTATTATGTTTGAGGTCTCCTTTCCCAGTCTTCAAGGTTGAATTCTTTCTTCCCTTTGATTTCTGTCTTCATAAGGTTGGTCCAGGGTAAGATTTGTGCTGAGCTTTTTTGTTTGTTTGTTTGTATGTTTGTTTTTCCTCTGATGGGCAAGGCAGAGTGAGGTGGTAATCCTGTCTGTTGATGACTGGGTTTGTGGTTTTGTTTGTTTGTTGTTTAGATGATGTATCCTGCACAGGATGCCACTGGTCGTTGGGTGATACTGGGTCTTGATTCAAGTGGTTTCCCTTGTATGAGTTCTCACTATTTGATACTCTCTGGGATCAGTTCTCTCAGCCTTAAATGTTTCTTCTCTGATTCAGACAATTGCCCCAATGTGGGGATTGGACCCCTGCTTCAGTTCCCCCACCCACTGAAGGCAGGTCCAGTCCTACTGCTGCTGCTGCTGCTAAGTCACTTCAGTCGTGTCCAATTCTGTGTGACCCCATAGACAGCAGCCCACCAGGCTCCCCCATCCCTGGGATTCCCCAGGCAAGAATACTGGAGTGGGTTGCCATTTCCTTCTCCAATGCATGAAAGTGAAAAGTGAAAGTGAAGTCTCCCATTGTGTCTGACTCTTAGCGACCCCATGGACTGCAGCCTACCAGGCTCCTCCGTCCATGGGATTTTCCAGGCAAGAGTACTGGAGTGGGGTGCCATTGCCTTCTCCACCAGTCCTACTAACACTCCTGTTTTACCCCCTAGTTCCTTCCTGCTACTGAGTTTTGCATGGTTCTGTATATTCTTTTCTGCTGGTCAGGTACTCCTGTCTGCTCTCAGCTGGTGTTCTGCATGCACTTCTGTGTCTGAAGGTATATTCCTGATGTATCTGTGGAGAGAGACCTACTCCATGTCCATCTACTCCTCCGCCATCTTGTTCTCTGAAAATGTTCATTTTTAATTGGCATATTTAGCTATGAAAGGTGAACTTTCTCATATGCCCAACAGTCTGAGAAGTGTCTCTGAGAGAGTCTGTTCACTTGCCCAACAGTCTGAGAAGTGTTTCTGAGAGAGTCTATAAGTACTGCTTACTTCTGCCCACAAAACACTGTAACCCAAGATTTTTCCCAGATTGGAAGATCTAATGATGGAGGTGCTTTAAATTTGTTAATAAAGATATGAGGAAAAACAAAAGAGTCAAGTCTCACAAAAGCTCTGAAGCCTGGGGCCTAACTGAAGGCAAGTTGATCAACAAATTCCCCAAGGCAGGGAATAGGAAGTAAGTTTTTCAGGACAGTGATATCTGATAGTCTATTATAATCTATTCTGTGTATTGGTGGTCCTCTATGCCAACCCTAACTTTGAGTAAAATCTATTACAAACTTTTCCTGCCAGTGGCATTTCTGTAAAATGAATAGAAGTGTGATAGGTGGAATTTCTAAAATGATCCCTCAGTGATTCCCCAGCTTAACCTGTAGAACCTGCTTACACATCTGGATATCACCCCTGTTCTTACGTTATATCATCTAGTGCCCTTGAGATGGAGAGATTATCCAGGTCAGTCTGATCTAATCACATGAGTCTGTAAAAGAAGGGAGCTTCCTCTGGCTGGTAGCAAAAAAGAAAGTCAGAGAGACATGGAACCTGAGGAGGACTCACACTATTGTTTGTTTGAAGATGAAGGGGGTGAAGTGAGAAGGCCCTGAGGAATTGAATGAGGCCCATGGATAACCTCCAGCAAGGAAACTGGGACCTTACTCCTACAACCACAAAGCACTGAATTCTGCCAACGTGAACAAGGTTTTAAAGTGGATTCTTTCCTGGAGATCAAAGCCAGCACCATGATTTTAGCCTTGAGCATAAAACCCAACCTAGCTCATGCAAGTGTGCACATTTGTGAGCTAATAAATAGTGCTGTGTTAAGCCAACAAGGTTTTGGTAATGTGGTACAAAGAAATAGAAAACTACCATGACTCATAATGATGGGCTGAAAAAAAAAATGGACATAGAAAAAGAATCAGAAGATAAAACAGTGTAAAAGAGGAATAGAATAGAGAAGAGATGGAGAGAGAGGGATCAGCGGCATTAGAAGGGTTCAAGTTTTCCCACTGTGGAATGAGTGCTGTTCCATTTTATTTAACTGTTAAATGAGTGTGAGCACCAGACTAGTGTTCAGATTTGAGAGAATAGCTTGCGCCTGTGGGGAAAGCATATAAAATTATAGACTCCATTTTATGAAAGCATTGGAAAGTATGGAATTTTCATGACCTGAGGCATGAGGGAAAGGAGAAATTCCCTAGCTGGGGTACATAAATAAAACTGCGCTTATCCCACCTCAAAGCAATCTTTTTTTTTTTTTTTAAACTTGGAATATTGTGGAATTTGAAAGAGTAAAAACTCTAAACCGTAGTTTGCAATCTTGTATTCCAGAGATATGAAATATCTTCAAGAAGGTATCAAGAAAACCTACATGTAAAAGTATGCTCTTGAATATAATGGTATTACACCTGCAACTGGATAACATTAAGACTACAATATCAAAAATCAGAATATCAAAAAATCTATATTTGCTTTGTGAAGACTTCCTGTTAAACATGGAAAACTCATCACACATATTCACTGCTAATCCCATCAGAATCTCTACTAAAATGTCAGTTAAAGGGTTTTTGAAAAGTAAAAACCTGAAAGTTTTTCTTTTTTTTTCCCACAAAGAATATAGGCAAGACAGATACAGCAACACAGTGTTGGAAAGCAGATAACATTTGGATGGATAATTATTAAATTATGGGTGGTACTAAAGATCAGAGAAAAGTGTAAGCTGTCAATGGGGGAGGCCAGCCTTAAGGCATGTTCATGATATAGAGCCCTGGAAAAGCTCAGAATTGAAGGCGCCGGGTCCAGCTGGATGGCAGGGCGACAAGTGATGGTGAAAACGAGTGTCCTGTTGAAATGCCGCTGAGACTACATCCCACACTCTGTAGAGTTTCTTACCCCCACCTCCCTTCAAAGCCAAGGAGTAGAGATTTGCCTTCTGGGGATGGGTAGAGACACTTTAATCCTAAGAACACAAGTTACAGATGAGGATGGGATATCATATTGAAAGCAGAAAGATTTATTAGAAGACCATAGGAAGTGGCGTTTCTGGTCCTGTTTTTTCACTAGATGCAGTGCTGGGACTTGAGTTTATAGCCCGTAGCAGGAGAGTCAAAGAGGGACTGAAAACAATGGCCTGTTGACTATTTATAATGAAGTCTTATCTCAATACAGAGACAACTTTCATTTTGTGTTGTCTGTATCTTCTTCTGTACTACCGTGACAGAACTGAACAGTTACAGCAAGAAGTATTTAACTGATCAAGTCTAAAGTGTTAGCTCTGGGGCCTTTTACACAGGAAGTTTGCTGATCTCTGGACTGAAGACATTTCAAGGAAACTGCCTGAGACAAGAGACAAAATCTATAGATGCCAGTAGTTAAGAGATTTCAAATGAAATTAAATAGCTATACAAGTTTATTCTACAATAAAACCATCAGTGTACAAAGCCCAATTATGCAAATAGAATTTGTAAAGATCTTTGTAGTGCTTCACTTACTATTAAAGAAAGAAACACACAAGGACTACAAGATATTTAAACAAGATTTTAAAGTGAAATATAAATATTAGAAAAAAAAAGAAAAAGATGAAATCAGAAAAGAGAGAGAGTTATTGAAGATAGCAGAAGAAAACTACACCCCTCCAAAAATAGAAGAAAAGAAAAAAAAAAGTAACCAAACTGTAGGAACCAAACTGTATTCATTAAATAGGAACAGGAGCTATACAAAATGGGTACTAAGATAAGAAAAGTTTACTTTAAAATGAATACACAAACCAATACAACAACAAAGACCTGAAGAAATTCTAGAAGATAAAATTTATAAAACTCTAAGAAGTACAACAAGACAGTGGCTGACTTTATTTTTCTGGGCTCCAAAATCACTGGAGATGGTGATTGCAGCCATGAAATTAAAAGACACTTACTCCTGGGAAGGAAAGTTATGACCAATCTAGACAGCATCTTAAAGAGCAGAGACATTACTTTGCCAACCAAGGTCCATCTAGTCAAGGCTGTGGTTTTCCAGTGGTCATGTGTGGATGTGAGAGTTAGACTATAAAGAAAGCTGAGCACCAAAGAATGGATGCTTTTGAACTGTGGTGTTGGAGAAGACTCTTGAGAGTCCTTTGGACTGCAAGGAGATCCAACCAGTCCATCCTAAAGGAGATCAGTCCTGGGTGTTCGTTGGTAGGACTGATGTTGAGGCTGAAACTCCAGTCCTTTGGCCACCAGATGTGAAGAGCTGACTCACTGGAAAAGACTCTAATGCTGGGAAAGATTGAGGGCAGGAGGAGAAGGGGATGATGGAGGATGAGATGGTTGGATGGCATCACTGACTCAATGGACATGAGTTTGGATGGACTCCTGGAGTTGGTGATGGACAGGGAGGCTTGGCCATGCTGTGTGTGATTCATGGAGTCGCAAAGAGTTGGGCACAACTGAGTGACTGAATTGAACTGAACTGAATTAAGAACAACAAAGAGAAAAAAATATCAAACAACTAATCGAGAAGATAACTAAAACAGAAACACTATTATTTTCAGATTGAGAGTAAAAACTGAGTGTGAACCAAAATGTAAAAGGAAACAAAATAAAACTCCATATTTTGCACTCCGATATGATAGCTAATTAATCAGCAAGTCTCAGCTTGCCCAACTGAGCAAGTTTATATAATACATTTTGGAAGAAGCACTAAAACTAGCTCAATATGACCAGTTTCTGTTGTAGTCATCTGATTATAGATGTTATTTGATGCAAGCTCGTATTCTTTCTCAAAATAGTTGCCTCACAGCTATTCCAGTTACAATCCAATGTTCAATGATAGTCCCTCTCTAAGGCATTCTGGTAGTTGCTTGGTCCCAAGTCTAAAGTTTCCAAAGATGATCCAGAGAAGTCCCTTTGCCAAAAAACTAATTTCATGGGAATTATCTCAAAAGATCTATGACAAAATGAATATGAAAAGTGATACTTTTCTTCTTTTTGTGTGATACAAAGATAATATTCAAAACATAACGTTTAGTTAATTTTTAGGGGTCATATTTTACTAGACTCACCTACAATAATGGAGACCTTCTCAAAAACAAATTGGAAGTATAGGTTGTTTGTATAAGAGCTCATTTCTTGGTTCTTAAAAGGTAATCAATCAGAAATTTAAAATTCAATTTAATTGAAAATATGTATTGTATTTATATCTTTAAAAACAATAAGAAATAAGATAAAATGGGTTCCCATTATTTCCACCTCAGGTATGGCTTAAAATGTATTAGAAATGTCTCCTCACTTACTCTTATGGACTTTACAAATGCTGCCAGTTGAACATGCTTAAAATTAATCCATAAATATCTTTTCATATCAGCTCATAGTCTTTTGTCTTAACATAGTCTCTATGACTTCACAGGCAAAAAAACAAGAAATTTGAGACTCAATCTTGACATCTCTTTTCAAACCTTTCATTGTATCTATTCACTTCTCAAGTCCTGCTCCATGATCGTATCTCCTCTGTCCACTTCTTCCTCTCTAATGCTATAGTTATGACTTCAGCTTGGCTGTAGCCACTTTATTACTAAGCTAGTACAGTAGGAAGCTGAGTGGTCTCTGTGTTTTGAGTCTCTAATCGGGTAAGTCCTACAAGGTAGTTGTATAGAGTCACTCCTTTCCTCAAAACCTCTTGTCAGTTTCTAGGGCTTTTGCGAATGTTCCAAGCTCATTATTCCGGTCTTCAGTAACCAAACCACGTAATCTGCCATCAGTATCTGATTCTGGCTCCACTGTGTACACAAATGCAAACATGCATGTACGCGTGCACACAAACACAGCCAGTTTAGACCTCTTCATGTTAGTTGACCTTCCTTTACTTTCCCCCATATCACTTTCTCTCCTAGAGAACTGTTTATTCTCCATTTTGTTACATTGAGCCATCTTACCGAAGCAGTGATATAGTGTTGAGATTGAATATTGTTGGTATGCAGCTCAAATATGGGCTTTAGGTATATTTTAAAAATTGATTGTGTGTATATATGTACACACATAAACATATGAGTTTATATAAACATTATAATCAGTTTGTATATTACATATCATTTTATAAATTACATATAAATATATGTCATGTTTATGTATATATAATTTTTCAAAATTTGGAAGGATAGAGATTGTACCCAAAAATCTAGGTTTGTGGCTACTCTTGAGAAATCAGAAGCCTTGGCCACCTAGGGATTCTAACACATGGTTAGAATGTTTCCAAAACTAAGGAAACATTTTTCCCTTTAAAGAGAGCACACGCTTTCCCTTTTTCCCTAGTCTCTACCACTCCCCTTATAAATGGCTCACCCACTTTGTTCATTTATGTCACTCTCCTGTCACCCATAGACCTTTATGTTGGTAACTCCTACTTCGTGTGTGGATGCTACATGCTAAGTTGTTTCAGTCATGTCTGACTGAAATCCTGTGGCGTGTAGCCCACCAGGCTCCTTCCTCTATCCATGGGAATTCTCCTGGCAAGAATACTGGAGTGGGTTGCCATGCCCTCTTGCAGGGGATCTTCACAACTCAGGGACAGAACCCGCGTCTCTTATGTTTCCTACATTGGCAGCTGGGTTCCTTACCACTGGCGCCACCTGGAAAGCCTGGTTCGTGTGTACTCCTGCTTCAAAACATCTCTGATCGTGTCATTCACTTGTGATTCCTACTTTCTCTGCACTTCTGTAGATTAAAAAAAATACTTCTCTTACAGCCTTTATAGTAACAACAAAAGAAAGAAATAAATTCAATCTATTAAGACAACCAAAACCAACATTGGAAGTATTTCTCCACTAATGGTTCTTAAACTCTTTGAGAGTTGAATGAAGTCTCACTTGATAGTTTTCCTTCCAAAGAAGTTAGCACAAAGCACAAGTATTTAACAATTCTTTTCTCAAGAGAGTGAATGAGTAAATAATTGTTTGCCTAAAATAAATTTTAAATACATTTCAATACATTTCCAGCAAAATGACAAATACATAAATATAGCTCAAAGGAGATTGACATGTAAATAATCATTTGGAATGGAATTGTCACGTATGAATATAATTGAATTTTTGTATTTTTTATAGCTAAATAAATTGCAAAATAAATTTGATATTCTTCAAATTCTGATAGTTTCATTTACACATGTTTTTCCCTCATATTTCTTGCTATTATCTTAACAGAATTCTTGTTTGGACCCTCACAGATCTAGCCATGTGGAAATAAGTTGTTATTTGATGTGATCTTGTATCATTACTTCAGTGTCTCAAGACACTTTTGTATTTGGAGTGCAAAAACCAGCTCTCATTAGTGGTAGAGTGATTTGTTCAAGGACAAAGAGTCCTTGAATCTCACAGAACCAGCCTGTTAAACCCAGATTACTTAGAAGATCGTAAATTTGGGGGCATTGCTCTTCTTTTAAGCTGGATAAAACAGAGTTTAGTCTCATGGGCTTGTGGTCTCTGATTTGTTTGAGTGGTTTAAGCATCTGGCTCCAAAGAATTAGAAAGAATGGACTAATATTCAATAAATCGATGGGCTAAAATGTAGATATTTAAACCATAAAAACTGTTTAATGGATTACTTGAGAAATGACAGCATAACTCCTGATAGATTAGAAGCTCTAACATTCTTCTTCATCATTTGATCCAGGAGAAGAGAAACAGTCTTTCTAATCCTTACAGTTGTACCTTCATTTCACCTTCTAAATACTCTTGCTTTCATTTAGCATTCCTCAGCTCTGGGGAAAATGAATGATAAGCTCATCAAGAGAATTAAGTCAAGTTGTTGCATATTACTCTAATGGAATTGTCAGGTCTCATTAATAATAGGAATGTATCATTTACAATCAATCAGTTATTCATCAGTGGAAATAGCTAGGCTGTCTTCATTTTTTAAAAATTATCATTTTAGTTAGATGGAGATTCTTACTACATGTTTTATAATTGTTTTACAAAACATTTAAAAATTACTGTCATTTTTCCTTTTTTTTATAAGAGTTCATTTCTGTCATATCTGTGTGATTGCAACAGAATCAGATTAAATTAAAAGATTTAGTTTGGCTGATTTATTCACTACTAAGTGGTTTCTTCTTTTCCTTGAACTTTGGTAAATCAGACAGTAAGGTCACAGTTTGAAGGCAGAGGCGTTTAATATTACTCATTACATGTATGTGTGAAGAATTTAAAATGAGCCACGTTGATAACAATATGAGTATGGGCAGGCAAATATGTTAAATTAGGGGAGTGGGTAAAGTTCACTTTTTAAATCTGTTTGACTTCTGAAAATGTCTACTAAACCACCAAGATTATGAGACTAATCTACTTTCCAATCCCAGTGACTTTCTAAGGATTCTGAGCCAAGAAAATATTTTGCTTCAATTTTCTCCCTCCAGGATAGGAAAAACATACACGTTTTAAGAATGAAGTGAAAATAATTTTCTTCCAAAATGCTGAAAAATATGAAATATGATTAGCTTTGTTATCTTTGTGGCTGTTGTTTACTTTACACATCACTTTAAAGATATTTAGTTACTAGTATTATTCACTAATTTTCTGTGTTTAAAAATGTATGGCCTCAATAAAATTATGCAAAACATTATTTTTTTATAATTTGCCAAGTTATCTGCTATTTTCATAACTGAAATTAAATTAAATATCAAAATTCTTTTGTTTTCTTTTAGCTATTTTTTACTGAAGTATAATATACCAATGGAAAAATGCACAAACTGTAATTATACATCTTGTTGTGTATAATTATGTGCAAAATGAACCATGAATATAACCAGTACCTGGATCAAGCTGTAGAATATTACAAGCAACGCAGAAGTCCCCTTGTATCTGCCTTCTCCCAGGCACTATCCTCTGAAAGGTAATCATCTTTGAATTCTAACACATAGAGGGGTTTTTTTGTTTGTTTTTTTCTGTTTCTCAAAGTACATTGTATACTTTTTCAGCTTTGGCTTCTCACCTCTCTGTTATACTTTTTAATTGACTCCCATGATTTCCTGAAGCAATAATCTGTTCATCTTAATGATGTATATCGCATTCCATCCTGTGAGTACAATACATAGTGTGTGGTTCGGTTCTCCATAGAGGCTGTTATAAATAGTATTGTCATAACATGATGAAACGTGTCTTTCTATTGGCCATGCACTTAGGATTGAGATCACTGATCAGATGGTAAGTATAAATTCAGCATAGCAGATGTTACCCATGCTTTTCCAGGGGGATTTTTCCAATTAGTACTCCCACTCATACTGTATGATGACTTCAGCTGTTCTATAAGTGTCAGTACTTGCTATTGTCTGCTTCTTCATTTCAGCCATTCTTCTGTGAACAGAGGTATGTTGTGATCTAACTTATATTTCTCTAATGACTAAGCTAAGCACCTTTCATATGTTTATTTACTATGCTGCTCGGTACTCTAGAAATTTGAACAAACACCAACCTCTTACAGATGGATTCTTAACATTAGGGCTCAAACTGTCTTGGTCATGAGGATGAGGCTCTAGTAGTGGATCTGAAGCCTGCATGTCATGGAGAATAAATTTGTTAAACAAAAGCATTCCTCCTGTACTCCCCATTGCCATCGTCTCATTCCCTGACCTCAAACTCTTGTAAGAGTAGATGGGTTAAGGTAAAGGTGGATTGGGTAGATATAAAAGAAAAAAAAGTCATGATGTTCATAATTTTCCTATTGTGGCAACTATGTTTCACAATCAAAGAAAAAAATAAACACTATTGTCATTATACAGAGCATCTGGAGTGGAGGCAGGGAAGGAGATGAGGCAGAATGCAATTCTTCCTTGCATTCTGTGGTCTATATCTAAGGAAACAAACTCCTACAGATATCAGCTAACAAAGATTGTACTAAAGGAACTCAGATACAACATGAATGTGAGTACTTGGGAGTTCCAAAAAAAAAAAAAAAATGCAAGGCCTTAAAACAATAACACACCAAACTAGAGATCAATAATGAGTAAAATTAGCAAGGGCCACATAGAAAAGGGTGAGAAACTATTCTCTTGGCCACACTGGTTTAGATGCCTTAGCAGGTACTTAGCAAAGAGTCTTGAAAATTATATTACAGAAAAACTGTATAGGATTTGAAGAATACACACACACATACTCACACACACAACGGGAATGAATCAGATATCACGAAAAGAAAATGTGACGTGATTGTGTCCTTTAGACAGATTATTTCTGAGCTCTTCTTTATTCTGTTCATTTATTTTTGGCTGTCCTGGGTGTTCAGTACTTGGTGCAGCTCTCTCTAGTTGTGGCATGTGGAGGCTACTCTCTGGTAGCGGTGCATAGGCTTCTCATTGTAGTGGCTTCTCTTGCTGCGGAGTACAGACTTGACGCGCATGGACTCCAGTAGTTGTGGCTGGGGGGCCCTAGAGGATGTGGGATTCAGGAGTTGGGCCATGCAGGCTCTGCAGCTGTGGCTCCTGTGGCTCCACAGGTTCAGTGGCTGTGGCACATGGGTTTAGTTGCTCCACGGTATGTAGGATCTTCTGGACCAGGGACCAAACCTGTGTCCCCAGCAGGTGAATTCTTATCCATTGTTCCACCAGGAAAGTCCCAGAGCTCTGATTAAATACAGATAAGCTCAAATGGCCTAAGCGAAGACTTATCCAAGATGGAGCAAATTAAGAAAGAAGGAAAGGGAAAAGAGATAATTGGGCAGGTGATTCGGAAAGTGAAAGGGACAGAACTAATAAGCCAGCATGTATGGAACATGATGTGATTCAGAAGTAGAGTGGAAGCACCTTTTTGGAAGGAAGTATACAAGCCAGGGAAATCAGATGGGCAGCAGTGATCCCACTCAGCAAACGTTGCGTGGAGGCATCCTGTGCCCCATGAGGCCCCAGGGATGGCATCATGCAGATGTGGCCCCTGGGTCCCTTCTATTTCATCTTTGTCAAGAAATGTCAAGAATTTTCTATGGAGTCAGTATAAACAGATGCAAGGGGCCCATATAAACTCACCTTTCCCTCCCTTTTTCTCCTTCCCATCCTTTTCTTTTCCTCCCTTTCCCTTTTCTTTTAAAAATACAACTGTCTAAACAAAATCTGTGCCTTTTTGTCTTCTGAATGAATCTCCTTTTTGGCATTTTGACAGATGCATTTTCCTTGGCCATGTCAGCCTTGCCTGTTCTCTTTGCTATGCCCTTCTCCATTCCTCTTTTAAATACATACTTCTCTCTATATATTTTATAGGGGAATCTGGGTAGAAGGAAATCAGGGCTATTTTTCCCACTGGCATGAGTTTGGACATTTCTGGTTGCTTCAGCTGAGACTGTGTCGATTATTGAATTGTATATCAGTCTCTTTTAATGTGATTTCCACATAAAACTGTCCACCCAAACATATACATTTATATATTTTATTTCATATGTAGGGAATAAAGGTCTTTTAGCTCTAAAGCAACAACTGGCAGGTTATGATTGCTGCCTGCCTACTGAATAGTTTATTGAGAGCATAGTTAGATTAACATGAGCCTTGTCATAACACTGTAATTTATCTTTGGAACAGGATTCATGATGTGGCTAACATTTCCCCCCTCCCACTATTAAACATATTTTCATTCTGTGAAGCTCACTCTAGGCTTAATTCAATTAGTAACTTGGACATGACATCATACCTAACTTTTTTTTTTTCATTTAAGAATTCAGGCTTGAGATATAAACTTGCAAATCTTATGAAATATTTCATGATGTTAAATTTGATAAGTCTCTCAACACATTACATAAAAGGAAAAAGTTGCCATGATTGCAGTATCTGTGAGGAAGTTGGAATGGCAGGGCAGTCTGCCTGCCTTTATGAAATAGTATATCTTGCATTCCTCCTCTCTGCCCCTGGGGACTCTGTAAGCTCATCTGCTTCATTCTACCTTTAAAGATAAAAAATATAGAGGGATAAAGAAAGAATAACATTTCGGACTTCAGAACAATATTGTATCAAAGGGCAGTTAGTACTTCCCAGCTTATTACCCAGAGAAGGCAATGGTACCACTATTGCCACTATTCTCCGGTACTCTTGCCTGGAAAATCCCATGGACGGAGGAGCCTGGTGGGCTGCAGTCCATGGGGTTGCTGAGAGTCGGACACGACTGAGCGGCTTCACTTTCACTTCTTACTTTCATGCATTGGAGAAGGAAATGTCAACCCATTCCAGTGCCGTTGCCTGGAGAATCCCAGGGATGGGGGAGCCTGGTGGGCTTCCATCTATGGGGTCGCACAGAGTCAGACACGACTGAAGTGACTTAGCAGCAGCAGCAGCAGCTTGTTACCTGGGTTCCACTGGGTCTCTATACTAAAGAATGATCATATTTATTTTGATCTATGTAAATCACTTTTCTCTGAAGAGTGTGATATTCTATAAGCATCTATCCAGAAGTTCTGCTCTCTGGGATCTTTGAGATGGGCACCACTTCTCTGCTCAACTCACTTCTCCCAAAAGAGTATAATTAAGCAATAGCTTCTGGGCTACCATATCTGTTTAAAGACCTACAGATCAATGGACCACATCAAGGCAAAAATCCAGGTTTCACGAATAAATTTCGCCAACCATGAAATTCAGATGGGTTCGTGTGGATGCCACATAGAAAGCTGGGGTGTGAAGCTTCCCAAATAGAACTGCAGGGAGCAGCTTCAGCATGGAAATGATGACCTGGCAGCGACCGCTCCCCATGAGGGGTAACTGACAGCATCATGAAGCCGGAGTCAGGACTCATTACAGGAAATCCTGAGCACTTGTCTCAGACACTACCACCCTGGGGCCCCACGCTTCCTGAGGGGAGGAGTCCCAATGAAGACATCTGGGGCTTAATAAGCCAAACCACAGAGATTTTGTGCTGAAAAATAGAAAGCAGCAACACTGGAAGTGAGCCAAGGTTACACTAATACATGAGCATATCGTATAATACGGATGTTCAAGATGAAATACGGATGTGCCCATATGATGTTTGGCGTATGGCCAAAACAGAAAACACACCTGCCCTTTGACATTAAGTTCCAGGCATCTACGCAGGGGAGACATTTCCATAGAGGCAAAAGTTCTCAAGACTGGAAAACAAAATCAATTGAGAAGTTGATTTTGATGGAAATATTAAATGAGTTAAATAGGCATAGGCTGCCTGTAATAGGCAGAAAGACAAAGAGTTAAACAAGACCTTGAAAAATGTGTTCTTTATATCCCTAACGTCTAGCAGAGTCCCTGCACATAGCTAGTGTTCAATACCTATCTGTAAATGAATGAAAAGCTTTCAAACATAGCCATTGTTATATGAGAGGAGTCACTGTTCTGTACAGGAACATAAAACCCCAAGTTATTTTTAGTGCCCTTCTTTAGTGGGTTGATAAATAATTTAAACAGTGTTATCTCTAAGCATGAGACAAAGCTTCTGTACTCTCGTAATGTACAGAAGGAAGCTGACTTTCTTCCCGATGCTGCTTACAGCATCATCTGAGATGTGGGACATTCCAGGCCTGTGCACAAGCCTTAACATTTGTGCCAACATTCACAGACAGAAGCAGGGGTTTTTATATATAATAGATCATAGATTCTCCAGAAGAAATTGCCAACTACAAAATCTCGCACCCTCACACACCACCCAGAACCCTATTGTACCTCATATTTGAATGTCTAAATGAAGCATAATAAATTACTCTTTACAATATGTATTAGGAGTTTTGGCTTTGCTGTGACTTTGTCACGGATGACTTCAGCAATAGAATTATACTGTAAATTTTGGCTGAGTTTTACGTAGCCAAAATGCATTCACTGTATGGCTGCAAACATTTAACGTGGCATGCATTTGATCAAAACTTTAAATCATTGCAAGAAAAGATATGTTTCCCATATGGCAAGTTAGAAATGAAAGGGTAATGCTTATGACTCAATAATGCTGGATTCATATTGTTGTACCTGGTAGAATGAATCTAGAATTCTAGCTCTGCAGAGAAGATCAAAGAGAAAACTGTGGAAACTCTTGCCATCCTTGATAGATCATCAGCAACCAAAATGAAAAATAATGCCTTTTATCAAAAGATCAGGATGTATGAGTACTGAGGGTTATGAAAAGGTTCATTCAGCTTTCCTTGTAATAGAGTTTGATTGGTCTCAGAGCATATTGTTCACAGAGCTTTGGGATATGGTAATGGTGTCTCTTTTGTGACCGCCATGCTTTCTCTGGATAGCATAAGGCAGATCCAAAATAAGAAATCAGTGGAAGAAGTTGTAAAGTAGGTGCTTGGAAAATAAACTACCAACATGCATGCATGGGCTGCCATGTCGCTAGACCACCTTTTGCTTCTAAGTAGTTGCTACTTAGAATCCTTCACAATAAATCTTGCTTTCCTATTGTGAGTCTATCTTTTAAAATTGTTATTGGAGTGAAGTTGCTTCACAGTGCTGTGTTAGTTTCTTCTAATAGCAAAGTGAATCACCTATACGAATACATGCAGCCCCTCCTTTCTGAATCTCCTTCCCAGGTAGGTCACGACAGAGCACCGAGAAAGGTTCCCTGAGCTATACCATGGGTCCTCAGTAGTTGCGCATTTCATACATGGTATCAATAGTGTATATATTTCAACCCCAATCTCCTCCCAATACATACCACCACCCTTCCCCCTTCCTTTGGTGTCCATACATTTTTTCTCTACATCTCTTGTCCCTTTTTCAGTTTTGCAAAAGATCATCCATATCATTTTTATAGATTCCACATATATGTATTATGACGACATATTTTTTTCTGTTTCTGACTTACTTTAGTCTCTATGATAAGCTCAGGTCCATCCACATCTCTACAGATGACCCAGTTTAGTTCCTTTTCTATGGCTGAGTAATGCTTCATCACACACACACACACACACACACACACCCCCACACACACACACACCCACCCACCCTCTTCATCCATTCCTCTCTTGATGAACATTTAGGTTGCTATCTTTTAATCCAAATCTAAGATGAGCCATCACATGCTTTCTTTCCAACACTGAAGTCCTGCTCAATGAAAGGCAACTTTTTAAGTGTTAGATCATCATTTAATGCAATTATTAGCTTACTGATACAATATGGCAGGAATATAGCCAAGAAGAACCACAGCATCAGACAGTTGGAAGTTCTCACAGTAAGAGGGATGTGCTGTGGTCCACTACTGGTGCTTTAACTGAAGCTTCTGGTTCTACACCAGGCAGGGTATCTTCGAGCCACACCACTCTCCTATTGCTTTTCTCTTTCAGAATAGCAGTGACTACCTTGACACCAACCCTTGCTCTCTTTACAGCATGCATCTAGTCGTTCACTTGTCCTTTTGCTGGATTCCAGGACACTGGATTATCCCCCTGTCTCTCTGACTCCTCCTTTGCTACCTCCTAGTCCTGTCCCTCATGTTTAACATAAATCTTCCCTAAGATTTGCCTTCAAACCCCGTTTCTTTCCTTTACTCTTTGCTTCAGCTAAAGAATCCTATGTCAGCAACCATGCCTTTCACTCCTGTTTGCACAAACCCAAAAGAGCATCTTTCTGTGAATGTTCTGTCATCATCTTGAACTTGATATGCCTACAACTAGTCATCTGCTTTCTCCTTGTATATGCCCCTGTTTCTCACCGTAATCCCCATTGACAGAAGCTGTCATTCAAGTCAGACAGGCTCAAAACCTTAGCATGCTTCCTAGGGGAGGTCTGCAGTATGGTGCTAAGTCTTGTAAAATCATATGGAAGTAAACTACACTTCCTGGCTTTCTCTTCCATGTACCCCTTTCCTTTCTATCACTGCTAATAAAAATTTTAGTTAAGAATTGTTCTTCCGTCTCTTGGAAACAGTATCAGTAAGAGGGCTTATTATAATTCTTTCTTTTAATCCACACTGTGTGCAAGGAGACTATCATTAAAGTCCTTCTCTGATCAGGCTGTCCCTAGTTGTGTAACTTAGAGTAGTTTCGAATGCTTGCTGAATAAAGTGCAGGAAGCACAAGGAAGACTAAAATGGCACTGGGTTGGATGACAGGAAGGCTGGAGGAAGAATCAAAAGTAATGGATATCTTCCATAAATAAACTGAAGGTTTCTGAATAAATGGTAGGGTATCACCAAAGGTATCAAGGTATCATGCTAAGGTCTCACTATGGTGTATTAAAAAAAAATAAAAATAATGTCCTTAACTAGGTCATGACTCTCCTAAACAGCTTCCTTTCCTGCTCTTTATCATTCCATAGACCCATTTTTATAAAATGAATATAGCATTCAAGTACATATTATGGAACTGAATCAGTCTTACGGTTGTAGACATAAGGTTGGGAAAACAAGTGAGTCTATGGGGTGATAAGACAAGGAGTTCCTCTGAGAGGCTGAGAAGCCTCTGTACTGAGTCAAGTCATAAAGAATGATGTTCCCATGCATCTCTAAATATCATCAGGTCCCTTTTGTGTCAGTTACTAGTAACTACCTAGAATGGTGTGCTAAGGCACTTCAGTTGTGTCTTTGTGACTCTGTGGACTGTAGCCCACCAGGCTCCTCCGTCCATGGGATTCTTCATGCAAGAATATTGGAGTGGGTTGCCATTTCCTCCTCCAGGGGATTTTTCCCAACCCAGGGATCGAACCTGTGTCTTTTATGTCTCCTGCATTGACAGGGGCATTCTTTACCACTAGTGTCACGTGGGAATCCCCACCTAGAATGTAAGGTACTACTAGTAATGGTTAATAGCCCTTCCCAATCTGTATCAGTCAGCTTTATTTTTGAAGAAAGCCTTTGATGTTCCCAAAACTCTAAACTAAAAAAATTACTCCTCTCTTCAAGGTCCCATTATACCTAGCACTAAAAATCACAAATAATCCTTCAAATCTAGATAAAATTCCTTCTTTCCACAATGCCTTTCAAACCTTCTAGAAACATTTTGTTCCTCCATATTTTATATTAATTTTAATGAATCTCGGTTTAACTTCTTGTATTATGTCAGATGTCAGTGTGACCTATATATTCTAATGTATTCTATGTTCATCAGTGGGTAGAATGGAACTTTTATGGGGAAGAGAAAGGAATACAGAAGCAAAAAATTTGGGTTTGATAAACACAGCTGGCACATAGAAGCTCTGTGATAGACTGAGGTCTGTAATGTTTTTGAGGCCCGCTTTGATCATCTGAAAAATAGCAGTAATAATGATCTGTCCTCAAACAAGTGATTGTGAGAACTTGGCTCATCTACCTGAAAATAATTTTGCAAATGATAACATGCTCTGAAAATAATACTTATTATGAATATCCCACACTGCACCTGACCAGTAACTTTTTACTTATGAGATACTTAATAAATACTTGTAGATTCAAATCAAATTGAATCTCAACCTTTCAAGGTGAGGAATATTTAATAAAATTTAGAAAATATGTTTTATATGCTAAGATTGTTTCTGTAGATAAATGATTTCCCAAATGAATACAGTTAATAGGAAATTGCTTGGGCAGTAGCTCAACGTTTGGAATATTCTGGTTTAAGCCAAAATATATATCATTTTTATTTGCAGTTTTCATGAAAATAGAACATAAGCTTGATAGTAGTGCCTTTGGCTCCAGAAGACAGAAAGAGCATCTTTATAAAAGAGAGACAAATAGAAAGTGAATGAGAAATTAATCTTTGGGGAGAGTGACAAAGAATATGTATCGTCAGCCTAATGAATATGATGATTGCTTTTCCCTGCTTTCACACCAGTGGGGCAAGTGAACATCCAGGATAACAAAGAACTGTTGTTTTGCCTTAGAGAAATGCTAATGTTGATATAAAGCATAAATGCTTTCTGAATTCTGATCAGGCCTACTCATGCCTTTAGTTGTCTTTTTCTTAATTTAATTTAATTAATTTATTGTTGGCTGAGCTTGGTCTTTACTGTTGCATGGGCTTTCTCTAGTTGTAGCAAGTGGGGACTCCTCTCTGGTTGCAGTGCACAGGCTTCTTATTGTGGTGGCATCTCTTGTTGCAGAGTACCAGCTCTAGGCCCATGGGTTCAATATTCTGGTGCACAGGCTTAGTTGCCCTGTGGCAGATATGCAGTCTTCCAAGACCAGGGATTGAACCTACGTTCCTACATTGGCAAGTGGATTCCCAACCATTGGATCACCAGGGAAGTCCATCCTTTGAGTTTGAGAAGGGGTGAGGTGGCTTTAGATACTAGATATTCCACATTTAATTTTTATGAAAGCCATAGAATGCAGAGAGAGCTAACAAAGGTGGAAAAGAATAGGATAGGCAATAATAATAATGACTAGCATTTTCTGAATATTTACTATATGCCAAGCAGTATTTTAATTCTTTACATCTATTTCCTTACTGAATCTACACAACACCCTTTGAGGCAGGCACTCTTACTGTCTCAATTTAACAAATTCAGATGTGGAAGCAGAGCTTAAATATCTTGTTAACAGTTATGTAAATGATGTCAGTTGGTTCCAAAGACTTTGCTCTTACCAACTGAAAACAATTCCTCTTTGCTCCTCCAACATAAGAGGTAACTGAAGCTGGTAAACTGTTTATGGACAGGGGTGCCAGATAATTGGGCTTCTCAAGTGGCACTAGTTGTAAAGAAGCTGCCTGCCAATGTAGGAGATGTGGGAGACACGAGTTCAATCCCTGGGTTGGGAAGATTCCCCTGGAGGAGGGCACAGCAACTCACTCCAGTACTCTTGCCTGGAAAATCCCATGGACAGAGGAGCCTGGCAGGCTGCAGTCTGTAGGGTCACAACGAGTCATATTCGACTGAAATAACTTCACACACAAGCACACCAGATAATTAACTTAGATATGCCTGTACATAATTTGGTGAGTTTGAGAAGAGAATTGAGGATATATGTGCGTGGATATGGGGAGATGAGTCTTAACAGACTTTGCATGCTAAAGAAACCAGCTTTTCTTAGGCCTCATTAGCCTCAAAATACAAATGGAGTTATGGTTCCCTGAGTATATGCAAGATGGAAAAATTGACTCAATTTCCAGATTCAGGTATAGAAGGCAAAATATTGCTTGGTTGCTATTTTATTCTAATTTCCATATTAGTGTCTCATTAATGCTACTCTCATGATTGTAAATCTTTTGGCTTAATCTTTACCAGTTTTATTTTCTTCTACCTTCCTATGTTGGAAGCATCAGAAGCTATAGAATAATCAAAGTAAGTATTAGGAGGAAGGGAAAGATAAACAAGGAAGCTGGAGTAGGAGTCTTATCTTACAGTGTGTGTCTGAGGTTTGTTTCTTCCTAATTTGGGGGGAGGGTGGCCATTCCTTGTAGAAAATGTAAATGATGAAGTATACCACTCTGCCTTTTGATGACCCCAACTTCTCAGAACCTTGCTCTCCATCCATGAGGTTCCCTCTGCTACCAGATGTATGAAGTAGCCTCCTAACTGTGGAAATTGCTTCCAGATCCTTTCTTTGTACTGTGGCACCAATGAATAATAATGATTTAAAGTCATGGTTCTTTAAATTTTTATGCAATGGACCACTTCAGCCATGTAGTGGCTGCTAATGGAACCTCTTCACAGAATGATGTTTTTAAATACATGTTATTTAAAAATAAAAGAAATAATTTACATTGAAATACAGTTACTAAAATACTTTTTAAAACTGTAATGTACAATATGGGCTTCCCTGGTGGCTCAGTGGTCAAAAAAAAAAAAAATCCACCTGCCAATGCAGGAGATGCAGGTTCGATCCCTGGGTCAGGAAGATTCCCTGGAGAACAAAATGGCAAGCCACTCCAATATTCTTACCTGGAGAATCCCTTGGATGGAGGAGCCTGGCAGGCTACAGTCCATGGGGTCTCAAAAAATATAGGACACAACTTTGCAACTAAACCACAACAAGCAACATATAATATTTTTACTTTAGCACACTAAGTTCTGGCAGCAAATCTAATATAAATGCAATTTCTAGGTAATAATGAAGGTAAACAATATTTTGCCATATTGGCAACAACCATAATATGGTATGAAATTGCATGCAAGTTCTATTGGTTACAAAATGGCAGTTTCTGCTAATACTAATGTACATTTTGTATATATTAATAATAGAAAATAATATGAGATTTAGGTAAAGATTAGTGAAAATAAAGATGTAATATTTTTACACCTTGCTGTCTATTTGTAAAGTTTTGTGGACTCTGTAGACTCAAGGTTCAGGATATGGAATTAAGTGATAACCTATATACTCTACTTCCAATGTTTAAACTTATAGATGACAAACTATACAGTTTTAAATATCAGATGTTAGATGGGACACAATTGGAAGAAACCATTGCCTTCTTCCTCTTTCTATAATCGTGCCATAAATTAGGGTACATGCTGACATTCCTGAGATTCTCTTTTTTCTTATCATTTGCCATCAAAAAGGCAGTGAAATTTATAGTTGCTATTTGGGTGGGATAATCACGTTGATGATTTTAATTCTTATTTAAATGAGCATCCAATTGGCTAGCTAGTCATAGACCAAGAAAAGAAAGAAAGGCGACACAGGTGAAATAATTTTGGAGTAGAGATATCTGTGCATAGAGTGACCTTTAAGGAGGGCCCCACAAAGGACACACATCTTGAAGAACCAGACACATCTTGATGTCCTGGACACTTAAAAGAATAGTGAATGTCGCTCAATATGGAAACAGGCATATTGGAAAGTGAATAAGCAGTTTCTATCAATAAACTAATCCTATGCATGGGCAGTCCAGTGGATAACCCAGAAATCAATTCATCTACTTCTAGACACAGAGTTGTAAACTCTCTAAGAGCTAAAGTTTGGTCTATTTACTTTTTTTTTGTTGTAAAAATCACTCTAAACAAAGATATCACAAATTATCTTAGTAATATTTCTAATGTACAAATATATTCCTCTTATAAAATAAACTGTTATAGATATGACTAAAGTATTTATCACCATCCACAATCCAGTTCTTTCCCTCTATGTGGATGTACCAATGGTGGTCCATACTTTTTCTATTATGTATATTTTTTGGTTTCTGAGGTTTTATTTATAGCATATAAATGATATCATATATATATAATTTTCTTTTTTCTCAACATGTAATTTAATGTCTTCCCATGTTAGTACACAGATATTTATTCATCTTAGCCATTGGACACTAACTCCTATAGCTTACATAATCTATTCGTTTTTTGGACACTTATTTTTTAATATAATCTCTATGATAAGCAATGCAGTAGTAACATGTCTCGCAAACTTCCTTGAGTTCATGTGTTGTGTTTCTATGTATATAAACTGTAAGTAGACTTATTATGGCTCTGTGTGTGTGCTATAAGAGATACTGCCAAATTGCTTTCCATAATATATAGAAGTATACTCCCCTCAGTGGTGGATAAGAGCCCCATTTCCCATACCCTTGCGAATATCTACCTTCATGACCTAAAAGGACACAAGGCCTTTATTTCTGTAGTCATTCACTATAGGAAGATTTACAGAAGTAATGTTAAATTAATTCTTAGAAACTCCCGGGTCTTTGGGTCTTCTCTTTCCAGATGGATGGATTCTCTTATGTTCAGTAAATAATGGTAAGAAAAGTTAGATACTCCTATCAATAGTAAATGTAAGCCAATATCTCAAATCTGATATCCTGATCTTTAGTTTTCAGTCTGAAAAGAGAGAGAAAGAGGAAGACCTTGAAAGAGGGAGATATAGGAATGAATGAGGGGAACTAACATTCTTTAAGAAGTGCAGGGAAATACCAGGCTGTGTGTAGGCACTCTCTTTATAGGCAGATAAAGAGCATATAAAAGGTGGTCCTTGCCCTAAAGAGCCTCTTAATCTAGGGAAAGGGAATAATAAGTAGTAAACATTCATGTTCAAGTATGATATGTGTTAGTATAGAGGTGCTGTGGGAATGTGAGAAAAGACACCTTACTCCCACTGGGAATCCTGACCCCAGTATCCAATGAGGAAGGCAAAGAAGAGGTGCCAGTTAAGAGAGATACCACACTTGCCTAGGCAGCTACCACCCTAGAATGTGGTGTCTACAATGAAATCCAGATACGGCATAAAAGAAGCTGTTCCTATAACCCATACAATGAATAGCCTTATTACTCCGACAACTTATTAATGAGTTCTTTGGGGAGTTGGATGGGATTCAACTAGGACTTGCCTTCTTATGAATTCTATACCTAAAAAGGCTTGGTTGGAGAAGGTCCTAATATCTTTGAAACATTGAGAAAGGAAAATAGTGGCTCCTAGATAGAGTACTAAAGTAGAAAAAAAAAAAGGCAAACAAGAGTATTTGAAAGGTATTTCTTGCTTCCTTTTTTCCTTTCTTCCTTCTTTACCCCATCCATCCCATCTTTCCTTCCTTCTTTCAATTTTTTTTCTTTCTTTCTATTATTATTTATTTATTTCCATTATATTTCTAATTCTTAGAAAATGCAAAATGTATATTTAATTGCTATGGTAATGGAATGTGAACTGAAAAAGTGACACAAAGAGATGACAAGAGAACAGAAGCATGGTGTGTATGATTTCACATCTACTAGTGTTTATGCAAAGCCTTTGCCCACTGCCAAAGTCTCTTGGTACATTTGCATAATTAAAAACAGCAACATAATCAGCATGCTGGAAAAACAGCACTAACTAGATTGTGCCCCAAACTTAAACTCCTCAGAACATTCTCTAGGATATGCGTGTCGCTTGTAAATTCCATCAGCCAACAGGCTGATCAAATTATTGAAACATATCCAGTGCGCCAGAGGTCAGTGGAGTTTCTGCCTTTTGAACCAGGGTAGATACAGTGTTTCAGAGAGTGAAAGCTTTCACTTGGAACATCTTTTCAAACATAGAACTTTCCTCTAGTGATCTCTAAATTCAGTAGATCTCTCAGAAAAAAAAGTGGCATCTTTGCTTGGTAGAATAATGCAACACTTTCCGATCATACTCAGAAGCACTCAGGAAGTGTGGCTTCTACTGTTTGTGAGACATCCATGGATGTAGGAATTTCTAAGATCCATAGATAGCTGGAGCCAGCCATACCTCTGTTTTTCTCTCCCCCGACCTTGCTCTCTGAGTACCTTCTCATGGAGAGCTTGGGATTCCCTGATTCTTTCTCCTAGTTCCACCATGACTATCTGTTAAAGTTTATTTCCATCTTAAATTCTGTTCAGTTCACTTCAGTCGCTCAGTTGTCTCCGACACTTTGCGACCCCATGAACTGTCGCACGCCAGGCCTCCTTGTCCATCACCAACTCCCGGAGCTCACCCAAACCCATGGCCATTGAGTGGGTGATGCCATCCAGCCATCTCATCCTCTGTCGTCCCCTTCTCCTCCTGCCCTCAATCTTTCCCAGCATCAGGGTCTTTTCAAATGAGTCAGCTCTTTGCATCAGGATTGGATAAAGGATTGGAGTTTCAGCTTCAACAAAAGTCCTTCCAACGAACACCCAGGACTGATCTCCTTTAGGATGGACTGTTTGGATCTCCTTCCAGTCCAAGGAACTCTCAAGAGTCTTCTCCAACACCACAGTTCAAAAGCATCCATTCTACAGTGCTCAGCTTTCTTTATAGCTCTCACCTCCATACATGACTACTAAAAAAAACATAGCCTTGACTGATGGACCTTTGTTGATAAAGTAATGTCTCTGCTTTTCAATATGGTGTCTAGGTTAATCATAACTTTCCTTTCAAGAAGTAAGCGTTTTTTAATTTCATGGCTGCAATCACCATCTGCAGTGATTTTGGAGCCCAGAAAAATAAAGTCAGACACTGTTTCCTCATCTATTTGCCATTTAGTCATGGGACCAGATGCCAAGATCTTAGTTTTCTGAATGTTGAGCTTTAAGCCAACTTTTTCACTCTCTTCTTTCACTTTCATCAAGAGGCTCTTTAGTTCTTCACTTTCTGCCATAAGGGTGGTGTTGTCTGCATACCTTAGGTTATTGATATTTCTCCCAGCAATCTTGATTCCAGCTTGTAATTTTTCCAGCCCAGTGTTTCTCATGATGTACTCTGCATATAAGTTAAATAAGCAGGGTGACAATATACAGCCTTGACGTACTCCTTTTCCTATTTGGAACCAGTCTGTTGTTCAATGTCCAGTTCTAACTGTTGCTTCCTGTCCTGCATACAGGTTTCTCAAGAGGCAGGTCAGGTGGTCTGCTATTCCCATCTCTTTCCGAATTATCTACAGTTTATGGTGATCCACACAGTCAAAGGCTTTGGCAGAGTCAATAAAGCAGAAATAGATGTTTTTCTGGAACTGTTTTGGTTTTTTGATGATCCAGTGGATGTTGGCAATTTGATCTCTGGTTCCTCTGCCTTTTCTAAAGCCAGCTTGAACATCTGGAAATTCATGGTTCACGTATTGCTGAAGCCTGGCTTGGAGAATTTTGAGCATTACTTTACTATGTGTGAGATGTGTGCAATTGTGCGGTAGTTTGAGCCTTTTTTGGCATTGCCTTTCTTTGGGACTGAAATGAAAACTGACCTTTTCTTGTCCTATGGCCACTGCTGAGTTTTCAAAATTTGCTGGCATATTGAGTGCAACACTTTCACAGCATCATCTTTTAGGATTCAAAGTAGCTCAACTGGAATTCCATCACCTCCACTACCTTTGTTCATAGTGATACTTCCTAAGGACTACTTGACTTCACATTCCAGGATGTCTGGCTCTAGGTGAGTGATCACACCATCGTGATTATCTGGGTCTTGAAGATCTTTTTTGTACAGTTCTTCTATGTATTGTTGCCACCTCTTCTTAATATCTTATGCTTCTGTTAGGTCCCTACCATTTCTGTCCTTTATCAAGCCCATCTTTGCATGAAATGTTCCCTTGGTATCTCTAATTTTCTTGAAGAGATCTCTTTTAAATTCTTTGGGCCTCAATAAAATTCAACCACAGCTCCCAGCCATGTTCAGAGTTTAAGTATCTTGGTGTTTGGTTTGTTTCATGGCTGTATTTAGCACAAGTGCTGGTAGAATTAATGAAATGATTGCTGCTAGAGAAGAGGCAAAAATAACAAAGTATTTCCTATTGGCCCCCACTTATGTACACTTGAGAGAAAAGTGCACTGCTAGGTTATCCTGGCTCATGCATTAGTTGAGTTGTCTGAGGCAAATATGACCCATGTGCTCTTTGTATGGGAACAGGGCTGATGTTGTGTCCACATTTATTGTGGACACAATAAATAAGAAAACATAAATAACAAGACATAGACCAGAAATCATTTTCTCTTGCCACAAAGATACATCATGTCACTTCCACTTTCTCCAATAGTTGTAAAACAGAATCTGGCACCTGCTGAGTCAGAGAGCAATGATATTTAGATGCAAAATAATTAGCCTATCGAAGTTCCATCTTCATGAATTAACATGTCAAGGATCAAAATGTTTCAACCTTAGTGAATGTGGATTGTTCATTTTTAATTAAAAACATCAGTGGCCCCAGAAATATGATTTGCTGTCCGGAGGGACTCTTTCCCAGATGGAGCCATGCAACTCAGAAACATTTGCTCGTTTTAGGCTTTCAGTTTTCTTTCATTCTGCCTGCACCTCTCTGTAAAATGTCACATGTGATATGAAACCCTAAGATTGTACATCTGTGCTGTAATTTGGTTCAATTGCTATTTCACCAAAGTTCAAATGGTATATGTAAACATCGAAAAGGACACTTCTCTTTCACAACTGTTCCCTAGGAGGTGATTGTGATTCCCATTCACTCCAGTCTCCATAACTTTGTTTTCCATGCCACCTTGGAGCATGTAAAATATTCATGGATAGAAATGGGAGGTCTCAAACATACAAACTTGAGCCCATTTACTGTCAAGTTCTGCTTCAGCTTAGTCCCTGTCCCAATTCCTCTTTTTCTCCTTTACATCATTTGTTTACATGCCTCTACTACTAAATTTTAGGAACCTATGCCATATTTTTATACATCTTTAGGTATCTAACTACTTAGCCCCTAACACAGTGTTTTGCAATCAGTAATAGTTCAATAAACATTTGTTAGAGACAGAAATAAACAAGTGTTACCCAAAGTGAGATATGTAATATGATTACAGACTGTAACCAAGTGAATTGCTTTATCTCAATAATAATGTAACTATTTATGCTCATTACTAAATATCACCTCAGTTGTGTAACTTTCACAATGGCTTTATGACAAATTAAAAACAAGAGTAAGCATTCAAAGAACAAATATCAACAATGTAAAACACATATTAAGATAGGATTTATATGAACATGACAAATATTGTGATACTGGTGTGTATCAGTAGCAATGATATGAGGAAACTAAGGGGTATGTAACTCTCCAGTATTTATTATCAGGGAATTTTAATGGAAATATTAAAATGCTGAAGTTGATTTTAGAGCAAGGAGTAGAACCTAGGAAACTTAAATGATGTTGGGAATCTGAGCCTATAATGATTCCAGAACATGACTTTCTCATCTAGCGAAGGAACTGGTTGGACTAACATAGATGGCCTCAGCTGTGCCTCTAAGCCCAAATGTAACAGCCAAACAAGGGTATTTAGTGGCATCCGTGTGCATTTTCAAGAACCATTTCTGGTTGCATTGTTGTTTCGCCTTTTCTCTGAGTAACTTCTCTCTGTTCACTCTCAATTTATACAACATGGTTCCGCTCCAATTTGCTGCCAACCACAATATGATTTGTCTCTTTATTACAGAGGCCAGAATGTGAGAATAAACCTCATTTTGGCTCTGGCAAGTCAGGTCTTGATATGCAGTGGCTCCCCTTGTAGTAATTCAAACATGTTCCAGTGTCCTTCTAGAGTATGTGAATATAGGTGCTTTATACATTTCTTTTTTAACCTGTGGAAAGTAGAATTTTAGATAATACTTTTCTCTTGGTAAATAACACATTTTATATGACCAGTTTATGCTCCCATATGTTATTCATGATGATCTCTTTCTATTAGGGACTTCCTGAGCAGTTATGGCCCTGCTTCATCAATAAACACAGATTTATATTGTTTCCATGAGCTCTAAAGTAGTAAATTTTCTCTGAACAAGGATTATGGTAAATATAATTGAATTATAGATTCAAAATACATATTTATAAAGGTCCTGTATTCCTGGAAGCCCATACAAAATGCAGCTGATGATCACTAATAGAATATTTCCCATTAGGAACAGCCTCACCAGCCTATATTTCTGCCTGATCCTAATGCTGATATTCTCTGCTTTCCAATATATAACTTCCAAAAAGTAAGACTTTAAAAGTTAAGTCTCATATATTTATCCTTTATGTTTTAGCTCCTCCTTTGCCTTTTGTTCCTTCACCATGCCACTCTGTGGGATCTGTTAATATGGATGATTAGGAAAAGAGTTCCTCTTGCTGCATTTCAAGTCTGTTTAAACTATAAAATGAACAGACAATTTTATTTCATTCCTAGTGTGAAGCTACATGAATTAGAATAGTCTAATATGAAATGTAATTGCTCTAGTAATGCTTGAAACTGGCCTCTGAAGAATGGCATTTGAAGATCTCAGTGGGACATTAATTCAGTTGAAATTATTGTATTTTTCAGGTCAGACCCTAACCTCAAAGTTTTCCTTTAGTGATATAGTATGACACTATGGAAGTATGTCCACAATCAAATTTACTTTTCTAAGCAGATGATACTGCAAGTCTTTTTTTCACGTAGGTCAGCTGGCATGAGCTAAGCAAGATGCCTTATTAGATGAAATGTTCCCAGTTACTCAGTGGATTAATACAAATCTGTTTATCTGAACCCGCACCTGGTGTAAACTCTTTTCTTAGTTCATTGCTAACACTCTAAAAAGAAGGTCACATTGACGAAGGGGAAAAAGTCAGAAAAAGAAAAAGAAATTCAGTGCTTTCAGATCAGTGGGGCATGCGTTTGTACAGCCTTGCAAAACAATCAGCTAGGAACCTGATATCCTAAAAAAGAGTAGAAGGGGCTTCCTAAGTACCCAGTGACAACTAAAAAAGCATTAGGGGATCACTAGGAAATACCTCCTTGAATATCTAAAATATCAGTTTCTGAGTTAAGACCTAGAGACCTGCAAATATGGTCCCCTAAATAGTCATTTTTCAAATTGAATTAATTATCTTTCTTTGTTTTCATTTTGGCAGCCAGATCTCAGTCACGAGGATAACACACACACGAAGGCAGTGTGAACCAGTCATCACGTTAGGCGTGTGTGTGCATGATCCATCATGTTCGACTTTTTGTGACCCCATGGGTTGTAGCCCCCTGAGTGCCTCTGTCTGTGGAATTTCCAGGCAAGAATACTGGAGTGGGTTGCCATTTTCTCCCCCAGGGCATCTTCCCAACCCAGGGATTGAACCTTCATCTCTTGCCTCTCTTTCATTAGCAGGCAGGCTATCAGTTGGGGAAGCCCCACATTAGACATAACCATATATATTTTCTTATTGAATCTATTTGATTATTTTATGAGTAAATAATTGTCATCTATATTTTCCAGGTGAGGCAACTGAAACTCAAGGAGACTAAAGTTAATTTTTCCCAAGGTCATGGAACCAATAGGTAGAGAAACTGGGGTATTTTTTTTTTTTTTACATAGACAGGCATGGCTCCAAGACCCATGTCCTTTGTACTTTATTATGCTTCTCAAAATGGAGCTTGAACCCTATAAAACTGCTGTCTTTGTTCGTCAAAAACAATAGAACATAGACGACTACATATGATGCGCCCTAAGGAATTTGGAGTTGCTGTACTTTAATGATGCATATATGGCTTCATGGTTTTCATGACAACAAAAGAGGGACTCTGAGTTGAAGGGACCATAACAATTTCAGTTAGTAGCATTGGCGAAATTTTGAGTACGTTTAGTAGAATGACCTGTATGCTTTTGACCAGAGAAGAGACCAGTGCTTTCCAAGCTTTAATGTATACACAGTCCCCCAGGGATTCTGTTAACATGCAGAGTCTGACTCAGTGGATCCGGAATAGGACCTGCAATTCTAAATTTCTAGCAAGATCCCGTGTGATGCCAATGCCGCTGGTCTGAGAGCCCTACTTTGAGTAGCAAGGGATTAGACAACCCTTCTTAACAATGAGCATCCATTCTTCAAGAACTATCTGGCACCTCTAGCAACTGTTTCTAGCCTGTTGTTGTGTAGTCACTAAGTCATGTGCAGCTCTTTGTGACCCTACAGACTGTAGCTTGCCAGGCTTCTCTATCTATGGGATATCCCAGGCAACAATACTGGAGTGGGTTGCCATTTCCTTCTCCAGATGATCTCCCCCACCTAGGGATCAAACCAGCATCTCCTGCATTGGTAGGTGGATTGTTTAACACTGAGCCACCTGAGAAGTTTCTAGCCTATAAAATCACTAAGGAAGTCTATGCTATGCCTTACTTTCCAAAGCCAAGAAATCCTTGTTTCAGAGCTAGGAGCTAGGATCACTGGACTCTGTAAGAATCACCCTAACACATGCTCTAGCTTTGCTCTCTCCTTCACCCTGCTCAGAATCTCTTCCAGGCCTGTGTAGGTAGGAAATATTTAGAGAACTGTGTCCTTCATCTGAGAGCAATACCACTAACTCTGCAATAAATCATTAGTTGTAAGCAGTGAAAAAGATAAATTCAAGAAGTTCCAATTATAGTTTAATTAGACAAGGGAACTAATACTTTAGTAATATTGGGAAACTATGTTATTAATTCAGTAGTAAGGGCACTGTGAATATTAAGAAAAATATGATTATAATTGTTTTACACAGACTACAGATTATTACCTGTATTATTTATCTTTTGTTGAATAACAAACCACGCTAAACATTAATAGCTTGAAATAGTCAATATCTAATATTGTTCAGAATTCTTTGGGCTGGGTCACCCAGGGCTGAGTGCTTTTGGATGACCTCACTCACAGGACAAGACCTTGGCTAAAAGTTTCTGTCATGACAGTGGCTGGAACCTCTCTCTTTGTTGTCCCTCATCTTCAGAAGGCTAAATTGGGATTCTTTGCATGGTAGTCCCAAGGTTGCCAGCAGCAAAAGAGGGGGAGCCCTAGTATGCGATACCACTGTAAACTTTTGTTTGCATCCTTTTAACATTCCATTGTCAAAGCAAGTCACAGCCAAACTGAAGTTCAAGGGATGGAGTGTAGACTTGACAGTTTCCTGGGAAAGGCTGTGAAATACCATCAGCACTTTTTTTTTTCAACTTAGCATACTCTGCTTTCTGGCTACAGTTAGTCAATATAGTAAGCTACCCATCCCAGTGCCCTGAAAAGGCTCATCTGCAAGAAGAATTGAGTCAATAGTTCTAGATTCAGATGAGGCTCCTTGGATGTAGTTCTTGATCTAGAAGTCTGTGAATTAAAAAGACAAGTTATATGCATTCTATACAGCCAACATACAGTGCTGAGACACAGAGAAGTTAGCTACAATTGATACTACTGCTCAAAAGATAGAGACCATCATGGCGGTTATTGATTTGTAGTAATTCTGAAATCCACCCTATCCTAAGAGCAGAATATGACTCCTAATTAGAGACCAAGTTTGTCCTCAGGAGTATCCTGCAATGCTTGCAGTTCTATACTGCTTTGGGCTCCATCCTCTGGTTTCTTTTACTCTGCTCTGTGAGTAAAAAGATCCATATTTGCAGCTTAGAGATCTTTTCATTTTGCTTCATATGAGTAAAAAATTTAAGAGCCAAATGGCTTTTTTCTTTTCATCTTGAATTATGCCTATGTTCTAAGCCTAAGATTGGTTTCTTGTGGATCTGATTCAGGTCCATTTCAAGCCCTAAAAGCCCTATTTTCATTTCTTTTCAGGACAAACCTCTTTCTGCTCTCGGCCAGGTGTCAAATTGGCATGGAGCAGATCTTAGATTCATGGACCTTTAATCTAGCTTAGTCTTTCAGAGGACTTTAACAAGGGAATTTATAGTGGCATCTTTGATTTTTGCCTTTGGCTCTCCATCCTGTGTCATGCTGAAAGTGATTTTTTCCAAACTAAGGACACTGATTTGTTTTCCAACCATGCAAACGCTGGCTCCTCTCCTCCAAGTTCTTGCAGACTGAATAGTTCTTTCTTCAGCTCACACACAACCATGCACATCCACTGTTCTGTTTGGAGATTTCCTTAGCCAAAATCCAAAAGTTGATTAGGTACACTTTCTGTCTTCCAAGTTATTATAGGCAATATTTTTGCCAATTGTTTTGTTGATTTATAACAAGGGTTGCTATTTTTCCAGTCTGTTGTAGATATTTCTGGGCCATTTTTCCAGACTTCACTAAGTGTTTCCTACCCATTGTTCTATCTAGGTTTAACTAACAATATATTCACAGCTTTTCCAGCTTCCTCTGGGTTCCACATCTAAAGCCACATGTCTTATATTTTGTTTGTCAACACTGAGTTTCTAGGTATGTTTCTATCTTAGCTTTTGCTATATAGCAAGTTACCTTAAGACCAAGTAACTTAAAATAACATATATTTGTATTTATTCTTATTCAACATTCTCTGACTTTCTGAGTAGTTCTTGTGGTCTGGGTTCTCAGCTAGATGGTTGGGATAACGTGACTATCTGGGAGTTATTTCCACTGATTCCTTGTCTGCAGAGGGCTAGCCTGGGCTTCTGCCTGTCATAGTCCCAGGGTTCTTAGTAGCAAGAGTGGGAAAGCCTCAAGGTGATAGTATTTTTCAAAATATTGCTTGAATACCATTCGTGAATGTCCACTAACCAATTGAAATCACATGGCCAAGCAATGATTTTAGAGGAAGAGAGATAGACTCCACACACTGATGGTTGGAGATGTGAAATACTGTAGCTTTTTTTCCAAACTGATACTCTCATATCCAAAGAAACATCATCCTGATTTATTATAAAACCATTCAGACACATAAGAATCCATTTATTTAACTGGGATATGTTAGACTTGGCATTTCACGAACCACATACAAATATATGCCTATTCATATGCCTATTTAGGTAAGTGGGTATAGATATACACATATATCCATACATATAACATATACATACACACACACATATATGTATATACACACCTCTATAAAGTGTAAGTGTATTCCTAAATTAGAGGACTTCTTCTGAATAAAAAGCATGGAACTCATCTTTCTTTTATAAGTTCTATTTACATTTTTTTCTTCATTTTATTTACAACTAGAATAGTACTCTTAATATAATTTCACTTTGTTTGGCTGAAGACCATTTAAGAGTTTATTTAGTCAAAATAATACTATTTATAATAATAATATTTATATATGTGATTTCATATCCATGTTTTCCTGCATCCTATAAGTCAGACTCTCTTTTTGCATACATGGCTATATGATACATAACATCTTATTAAATAGTCTTTTAAGAACAAAGTTCTTGTAATTGGTACAGTGTATACTTTCAGAATTTAAATTTAAATTAGGTTGAATGTTAACAAATGTAGAATTGAGTTGTTACCTTTAGTTACCTGGATTTTTGGGGAATGTTCTTAAACATTTAAAATGTTCCAAGTAAAACAAATAATAATTTTATATAACAGATTTTTTCAACCCAAGAAATTTTTAATTGCTTCATTAGTAAAATAGTTTAAATTCATCTTACAAAAATGAAAGTGAACATGTAATCATGAAGTTTATCCATACTCTATTAGAGCTTGGAATACTTGAGTATGGAGATGTGTTGACAGTTTCTCTTATATAACAATGCCTTGATCAATCCAGAACTTACTTATCTAAGTAACTATAGTTACATTAACATGATTTAAAAGTGTGTAGTTAAAAGGGGGCTGTAAAATGATGTGTCATCAGACCTTTCACCAAAGCCAATACATATTTCCACCAATATGCAATACATATTTGCATGTGTTTAACCAAATAATTCGGAAAATCATTGTGGAATATCAGTTTACATCAAAGAGATGCTTGGGATAAAATTGTGATGAAGTCAGATGTGAGCCCATCCTCCTTGCTCTTAGGGACAGATGACACAGATAAGGAGAAAGACAATAATAAAGCAGTGTGGTTTTGATTAGAAGCACTGGAAGAAGAGTTCTTGCTAGCCCAGTGGCGGGAACTGAAAGCCAGGACTGAGGGACAGGAAACATATCTCTGTGAAAAGCAGCTTCTAAGCTGAACCCTGGAAAACAGGTCAAAATACATCAGATGAAGACAGTGTTGAAGAAGGGCAGGAAAGAAAGGAGGTGATTCAGGTAGAGGACAGAACATACAGAGACCTAAAGGGACATATTTCTCTTGATTCTCTCTCTCCCAGTCCTACCATTGCGCCAGACTTCAAACAGGCTGGTTCTTCCATCTGGAATTTCTTCTCATCTCCGATCATTCCAATTTTCAAGTTTCCTTTTCTCAGATCCCATATAAATTCATTTCTGCCCTAATCCTGTATGTCACGTCTTCAGAGAAGGAAGAGCCAATTAGGTTATTTTGCTTAGCTGAATTCCCTCATGGGACACTGTATCTTTGTCTTTGTAATATTTATCACAGTTGATGCAAATAATTACGAGCTCTGTAGTGTCTGCCTTTTCTCAGAGATTCAAAGCTCCACCAAAGCAAAGACTACACCTATTTTAATAGCCTTGCCTTATCGAGTATATTTCACAAAATAGACACTCTATACTCTTTTTTAAATGAATGTATGAACAAATAAGAAAGCATTCAGTGTTGACTACTGTCTTATACTTTGCATCTTGAGCACTGCTGAGCAACTATAGTACAGGCATGGATGAAACTTCTTGAATTTATTGAATATTGGTGTTTTGTAAGGAGACAGTGATAAAAGGATGCTATTATAAGGAAATTATGAATTTTGGAAATATGATCAAGTGATATACCATACATTCTAAGGTGAAAAGGGAAGTGAGGGGAAGGAAGTAATAGAGAAAAAGTACAAGGTTAGTGGGACTAAAGATCTCAAAAATATCTTTAAAAGCTCAGGAAGACCAACCAAAACAGAATTGGAGAATGGGTACCTGAGTGAATAATAGATAAATTTCTCAGAATGTGTGCCTATTAATATTTCCCTAGTAGAATGCCTCTTGGTTTTTAATTTTAAAATGTAAAAGAAGATATATCTTTCAATATAAAAGTTTCAGATAATGTACTTAGAGGAAGGGGCTTCCTTGGTGGCTCAGTGATAAAGAATTTGCCTGCCAGTACAGAGGATGCAGTTTTGCTCTCTGGGTTTGGAAGATCCTCTGGAGGAGCTGGTATCCCCACTCCAGTATTCTTGCCTGGGAAATCCCTTGGACAGAGGAGCCTGGCAGGCTATAGTTCATGGGGTCACAAAGGTCAGCCACGACTTAGTGACTAAACAACAATATATAAAGAAACCTTTTCATTTATGCCCTTTTAATTCAATATAACATTTACAAGCTATTAATCTTTATCTTTTCCAGTTCCGATTTCCATCATCTTTACACGCAAGTGGTGTAAAGAGTCAAATAGTTAAACAAGGCTTATTTTAAGTAACAGGGCACATATCCTCCTTCATTTCCTACTTTTACTAACTGGAATTTAAATAACGTGCGAAGAGTATATATTGGTTTTCGATGTTAAGCATTATAATTTCATTGTTCACTGTGGATGAGACTGTAGTTCTTTTTCATTCCTTCTTCACCATCACTGTACTTGTCTCTTCTTTCTCTCATATTCCTTAATATTGTAATGTAGGTTAGATCAATGTCTAGTACATACATTAATTTATATTATTATTACTCCTACTTAGGATCTCTTTTCCCCATCATCCTGGGGAAATGTCTTTTGACTCTGTCCTGTCTTGTGTCCTTTGTTTCTGATCTCCAAAATCTTTCTCCTTACTTGTTTTATTATCTAATTATGAGATCACAGGTGCCAATAACTTCCTGAGAAAATACTCGTAGGTTTTCTTACATGATGATATTTTATCTAGGTAAACTATGCTATACTAGAAATAATTTCTCTTAGAATTTGAAAGGAACTGACGCCCTGTTTTCTAGTTTCTGGCTTTGTTGCTTAAAAGGACCCAGCCATTCTGATATCCTGATACCAAGGGACTTTACACCCTCTCTTCTCCCCCACCAGCATGGAAGCCTGTAAGGTCTTCTGTCCGTCTCCAGTATCCTGAAGTCTCATCATGATGTGGCTCGGTGACGTGGCTCCATTTTAACCATGTTATAGATAGTCAGCAGGGGCTTTCAATCTGACAGTTCTTGGAAATGTTCTTGAATGATAACATGTGATTTTGTCCATTTCTTTTTCTCTCTTCAGTCTTTCTGAGCACTTATTTTTTCTATTTATTTATTTATTTAATACAGTTGATTTACCACATTTTATTAGTTTATGTGTCCAACACAATGATTTAAAAATTTATGTATAGATAAAAGTTAAACCTATATTGGCTATATTCCCTGTGATGTACAATATAAGCTTACAGCTTATTTACCTTATACATAGTGGTTTGTACCTATTACTCCCCTACCCCTGTCTCTCCACTCTTCCCTCCCCTCTCTGCACTGGTAACCACTAAGTTTGTCCTGTATATCTGTGAGTCTGTTTCTATTTTGTTATATACACATGTTTATTTTATTTTTTAGGTTACATGAATCAATAATATACATATTTGTCTTTATCTCTCTGGTATACATATGTGTTATACATTTCCCTTCATATATATATACATAATATATATATACACACACATAATATATATATGTGAGTATATATATACACACACACACACATACATACATACATACCACATCTTCTTTCTTCATGCATCTCTCAATTGGCACTTGGTTACTTCCATATCTTAGCTATCTAAATAATGCTGGTATGAACATTGGGGTGCATGTATCTTTTATTTTTATAGATATACACAGTATTAGAATTGCATTCCATAGTGGTGGCACCAATTTATATCATTACCAACAATGGACTCAGGGTCCCTTTTCTGCACATCCTCACCATCATTTGTCATTTGTATTATAGTCTGAAGTCAGAGAGTGTGATACTTGCAGATATGTTTGTATCTCTCAAGATTGCTTTGGCTATTTGGAGCCTTTTGTGGTTCATACAAATTTTAGGATTATTTATTCAGTTCTGTGAAAATGTCATGGGTATTTTGATAGGCATTGCATTAAATCTGTGGATTTCTTTGAGTAATATGGACATTTTAACAATATGAATTTCTTATAGTCCATGACTCAAGATTTCTTTCTTTTTCTTTAGCTCATCTTAAATTTCCTTCATCAATGCATTATAGTTTTCAGAGTAGGTCTTTTACCTTGTTAACTTGATTCCTAGGGTTTCTCTTTTTAATTATTCTTTTTGATTGGATTTCAAACAGAGTTATTTTCTTGCATTCTCTTTGTCAGTTTTTTATTAGAGCATAGAAAAGCAACAGATCTTTGTATATTAATCTTGTATCTTTACCAAATTATTAGTTCTAGTAGTTTTTTGGAGGAGACTTTATGGTTTTCTATGCATAATATCATATCACCTTCAAATAGTGAGAGTTTAATTTCTTCCCTTCCAAGTTGGATGCATTTTATCTCCTTTTCTTATATGACTGCTGTGGCTAAGACTGCCAATATTACATTAAATGGTAGAGGTAAGAAGGGGGTATCTTTGTCTTATTCCTTATTTTAGAAGAAATGCTTTCAGCTTTTCACCATTGAGTATTATGTTTACTGTGAGTTTGATCTGAATGGCCTTTATTATGTTGACATATGTTCCCTGTATGCCAACTTTGATGAGAGCTTTTATAAAAAAAATTGATGTTGAATTTTGTAAAATGTTTTTCCTGCAGTGTTGAGATGATCATGTGATTTTTATTCTGTTTGTTAACATGGTATATCACACAATTAATTTGCAGCTTTTGAATTATCCTTGCATCTCTGGAATAAATCCTACTTGATCATCGTATGTTATCTTATTTATATATTGTTAAATTCAGTTTGCTAACATTTTGTTGAGGATTTTTGTACCTTTATTTATCAAATACATTGGGCTGTAATTTTCTCTTTGTATATTATTTTCCTGGTGTTGTTTTTTAAATCAGTGTAATGGTTGCCTCATAGAAAGAACTTTGGTGGTATTCCTCCTCTTCATTTTTTGAAATAGTTTGAGAGGGAAATCTATTAGCTCTTCTTTATATGTTTGGTAGAATTCCCCTGTGAAGTCATTTTGTCCTGGACTTTAGTTACCTGGGATTTTTCTTAATTACAAGTTCTATTTGACCACCAGTAATCAATGGTGAAATTTCAGATTGTCTGTTTTGAAATTTATTTCTTTTAGGTTGTTCTGTTCATTATTATATAACTATTCATAGTCATATGACCTTTTACTGCTGTGATATCAGATGTCATTACTTGAGTAATGTCTCTCCTGTTATTGCACATTCTTTATGTTTCTGGTTGAATATTTTTAACTTCTTTTAAATAATTTCAGTAGAACTGCTCCACATGCATTAATAGGTGTCTTTTTGCTATGTTTGTTGCAGGAGGTGAGTTTAATGTCCCCCTGCTCTGCCATCTTGATCTCCTCCTTTGGAATTTTTATTTAAATTTCTTATATTTTTCTCACACATTTTATAACTATGATTTTGTAATGTGTTCTTCATGGGATATTTCTTTGACCTAGCTCTAGCATTCTGTGACTTTCTGAGACCACTTCTTTGTTGTTAATTTTTAAGAGCTCCTTTTTGGTTCTTTGAGTATTCTTTTATAATAGCAACCCATTCTTGTTTTAAGGATTCAATATCTCATTTATCAGAAGATGTTAATAATAGTTTATTAGAAGGATTATTCCCTTGACATGATTTTTCTTAGTTGTTTTGTGTAACTGTGTGTATGTTAACACATGTGTATAGTTGGTCTTTATACATTTTATACTAAGGGCTTTTCTCAGATATTGTTTTTATTTTGTTCCTTGAATTTTTGTTAAAGACTTTCTTCAGATATTGAGTAATCCATAATTTCCTGCTCACATTTAAGAGCAGAATGTTGAATCTCATAGGCTTTACTCACCAGCTTTCCCGATGAAGTGCTCTGCCTGACCACATAATTTTGTGGCTTTCCTTTTGCCAGGTCCAATTCACCAGAGAGGGAGGGTTCAATATTCTGCCAGCATTCTGCAAGCCAGCTGGCAAAAGACAGTTCAGGAGCCACAGGAGTTAGTATGCAAATACCAACACCCTGTTTTCGTACAGTACTCCTACACACAACTGTCTGATTTCTCCTACCCCAGAGATTCTGCTGTTTACCTTCCCAAGGGAACAAGTCTCCAGAGTCCTGCTGAAGGAGAGGAGGGATGGTTGCTTGGCTAATGGGACAGAGAGTGGGAACTGGATTAGAGATACACAAGGTCCACCAGGGACTGTCTTGATTTCAACTGAATATTTGGATTCACAGGACTAGCAGAGACCACACTCGGGCCAGACTGCTCTGAGGTAGGTGGGAATGACAGAGGGAAACATCAGGCTCTCTTTTAAAAAAGTCCTCGCAGCAGCACACGTGGCAGTTAGCAGAATCACTGAGTCCTCATCTTGGATCACAGCTTAATGGCTAGGGTGTGAGTTCACATCAAGAGGTGCAGGAGTCACTCTAACTAAAGAGTCATGCCCCGCAGAAGCCGACATCGCTCATAAGAATGCTGTCTGCGTCTGTCCCAGAGTCTTCACAGAAGACATGCCACTTTCAAGAGCCTCCGTACTCACAAAGGGTAAAAGTTACATTCAATCCAGATGTAGTTTATTAGGGGACGTTTTTCTGTCATAAGCAGTATTGCCTGAAAATATGATTAAATATCATTTTCATTAGTTACCAGAGCAACAGAGTTAAAGAGCTAAATAAAGTTCCAGTTCTCAGGCCCAAAACAATGGATTGTGTTAAGTCTTTATCCACACAATCTAATTGCTTCTTTTGCTTTTTAAAAAAATTATTAGTGAAACAGGAAGGAAAGAAACATAAGAAATGTAGGCAAGGAGGCAGGTTAACGTGATGTGTTGATAGGGGAATTTCGGTCTATTTCTATACTCTCAAGAAAACATGAGGTAAAAATACAAGCAGAATAAGGAGGAGGAGGAGGTATTGGATATTAGTGGCAGGAGAAAAAATGGTGAAGTAGACAGTTTTGTGAAAGTATTTGGTGATGAGCCCAAGTCCTTTAAAAAATGTTATATTCAAGATATCTTTTTATTGAAAAGTATTGATGCATTGCTTAGGGTAGGCTAAATGCAATAATAAATAGGATCCAAAGTGTGTAATGGTCCAAACACAATAGCAGGCTATCTCATGTCTATATAACGGTATTAGGCTGGAACACAGGGTGGGGAGGTGACCTTCCTCCATGGAGTCAGTCTACAAGGCCTCCTCCATCTTCAACACCTGACCTCCAAAGTTGGCAGGTCCTCTTTCTTCTAGTCAGTATTGTAAAGCGAGCTTTCTTTGAGGTGGGTCTAGAAATGGCATCTCTCTCTTCTGCCCAAGTGGCACTGGCTGGAACTCTGGCAGATAACCACACTTAATTCCAAGTAGGACTGAGAAATGTAGTCCAGCTGTGTGCCTGCTATAACAAGGAGAATATAGATTTTACTGAGCAGTAGTATGGGCATTTAAATTTTGCAAAGATTTCTATTAAATACAGTCTATTAAATCTAATATAAATGTTACTTTAGAATCCAAGGATGTGGTCCATTACTTTTCAAGAGCTTATTTGAAACATATAATTCTTTACCAATGTCAAGTCAGTAAAATAATATTTTAAAAATAAGTAGGATCCACATCAATAGTATTGCATTAAGAATAAGTTTTATGTCATTAGAGTTGTGGTTTACGTGTATATACAAGTGTATATAATGTTTTGTATAAAACATACCACTTGACGGCAAAACTGGCCATAAGTCAGTTACTTTTATCATAAACTAAGTGTTCATGTTTACTTTTAAAGAGAAACATGTTTTATCTCTACGGCTTATTTTCAGAGGCATTTACTTCTTTTAATCCTTTTAATAAAATTAAATTTTATTCAGTTCTACATGGCACCAAATTCTTGTGTTACAGTGTGCATGCCATTTTACGGGATCACAAGAAGTCAAATGTGGAAGTAAGAACATCCAGCTTACTAAAATGCTTCTGCTATTCCATTTGATGTTGACTGAAGCTCTACTTTTTGGCTATTTTGCTTTTCTTAACAGAAGACAGAAGCTTCAGGGGAACTTAACAAATATCATTTTCACTTTAAAACACACTTTATGACACTAAAATAAAATAATAATTTGAGCATAAATCTTTATAGCTTATATATTAAAATTGAATGTTAAAAATGTACCCCCTCTTAAATTTATGAATGTGAGTTATTTTAATTTTACCATTAATTTTGCCAGTTTTACACATGTATGAGATGCCTTTGACTTCACTTGTGGTAATTTAAAGCACACCTATATTTTTTTTCTTTTTAATAAAACTACTTCACAAAAAATAGGAAAAAAAAAAGAGCAAACTCACTCTTTGACAGCCTGTTTCCATCCATTCACATCTTTCTGTAACATTATCCTTTTGATCTAATGGACTCCAGTAAAAGATGAAAGTTTGCACGGTGCATGAGCCAAACTTGCACTGCTGTTTTTAAGTTACAAAGGATGAAAGGAAAATGTTGCTCCTACTCTTTGATTATTTTTACATACGTGTAACTTAGAAAGTGACTGTAGAAATTTAAACTTTCCATGGGTCTAGTTTGCAAAAAGAAAGCCACTCGTGACCAATTTAGAATAAACATCCAAATTCTGAATGTTTGAAAAATTACTCCAAAGCCAGTTTTGTGACATTTCAAACATTTAAACTTGCCTTCATTGCTGACAGTCTTATCTATTGCTTAGGAAAGTCACACCTGTGGCATAACTATTTCATACCTAGGCAGCGGTGGTGTTTTTGGAAATCCTTTTTTTTTTTTTTTTTTTTTTAACTCCTGGATTGGGGAAATAACAGTGAACCAAAATGACTCTCAATTTCAACACTACTGTTTTGCACAAGGTGTGAGTGTGTCTGAAATCCCTGCAGGAATGAGGATACAATTGCAAAGGAGAGTAAATCTGGGTATGTTATTCAGACATAATTATTACACTTAAAGCAGTGCATATCTGCTTAGACCCTAAAAATCGCCAGGAAACATGCTTCTCACCAGAGGTTACAACAGACAAAATGTGACATCTCTAACTTCATTTGAGGGAAGGAAAGATTTGTTTCAAAGTTACATTAGCGTCCCAAGCCCTATAGTATACAAGAGCTAGTTAAAATGCTTCTTCAACAAGTGATACTTCTCAGAATTTAATGCTAAAATAATATATAATTAAACATGACTCTAAGACTCTTCAGGAAAATTCACTCCTTTTGTTGATGATTAAAGTAAGACCAAGTGATAATATAAATTGAAGATGATGAAAATCATGTTTTAATTTAGTATAGTAGTCAAGATTGCCTGATGCAAGGTGGTATCTTGTGTGTAGTGGCTTGCTGTGCTGGGTTTTCAATATTATACCATGACAAGCACAAAATCTGAACATCATTTTTCTGAAATCATGACCAGAGTGTCAAAAGAACTAGATTTCTTTTCACTTTTTTTTTTTTTTTTTGGTGAGAGCTTCAAGCTTCTATATTATAGTGATTATATATGTCCAAAACATTGCTCCCTTAAAATTTTGGTTATGTACCAATTTCCTTGATTCTATGATAACATTTGGTGTTGAATAAATGAGCATGTCAAAAAACTCTGGAGGTTCTTTATGATTCAAAATAATCTAGCAACATTATGTAAAAAAATTTTTTTTTTAAAAATCTGCAGTGTAAAAATAAATGATCTCATTAGTCAATATAAACACAATCAGTCAGTATAAACATGATCAGATAGAGGGGTCAGTGAAAACCCTACCGTCCATCAGTGATCTCTTCAGAAATCTTTCACCATATCTACTGTATACTCCTGTCAGATAAATGTACTATCAGCCTCTCAAGTCAACTCTTTCTCTTTTTTTAAATTTTTTTATTTTAATTGGAGGCTAATCACTTTACAGTATTGTGTTGGTTTTGCCATACATTGACATGAAGCCGTCATGGGTGTACATGTGTTCCCCATCCAGAACCCCCCTCCTACCTCCCTCCCCATCCCGTCCTTCTTGGTCACCCCAGTGCACCAGCCCCGAGCACCCTGTATCATGCATTGAACCTGGACTGGCGATTCGTTTCACATATGATAATTTACATGTTTCAATGCCATGCTCCCAAACCATCCCCCTCCTCGCCCTCTCCCACAGAGTCTGAAAGCCTGTTCTATCAGGTCAGCTCTTTCTGATCCATCCCACTACTTCATCATTCAAACCCTCACAATCTTTACTTAGCCTCTTTCTCTTACCTCCTAACAGTCTTGCTCCACACGATTGCCAGAATGGTTTACCTAAAATACCAGTGTGACCACACCATCTCCACTCCACTTACAGACTTTTGAAGGCAGGGGGGAAATGGATAAAAGACATTATGTTATGTGGCCACAAGTCGGCTGGGACAGCTGACCCACCGTTTATTCATTTCCTCCCTGCCACGCTGCCCCATCTCTGATCACCACTAATTTTCCTTCTGTGCCAGCACCTAATGCCACACATAGTCATGCCTGCTTTCACTGATCTTTTTATTTTGCAAGCCACACTCTCCTCCTCTTATTTTGTCTGCTTTAAAAATCTCTAAAAGTAGATTGTTAAATGAACATCTTTAATATATTCCTGGCATCCATAACCATACCTAGACATAGCTTTGGCTGGGAGGAAGGTGCCTTACCTCAATACATCTGCTATAATTTTGTGATTTCCCTAAAAGTCAAATTTACCATGCACCCTCAACAACAACCAAAAAAAAAGAATTTGAAAGAAAATAAAATGCCTGGTTTATGTCAATAAGCTGCATATTTCACACACACTCATGCATTTTTTCTGCACTGAATTATACTTACTTTTGAAATACTATCATCATACCAGTTATATATCTAGAATACATTGGATTCTTGGTGGGTACAATAATTTTTAGGTAACTCTAATGCTTTGGAGAAAATGCAGATCAAATATGCTGTTGAGCAATTGACTGATGGTTCCCTTAATGTGTTCAAGTGACTTGGGAGTTATTGTAAAGGTATACGGATTCAAACCAAGAAGAAGAAAATGGGTTTGACTATATCTTAGTCATATTTTGGAAAGAAGGATTTGCATTTGGCAGATCTTTTCAGTTGCACACTATAAAAGAAGAAAATGTTTTGTTCATCCTGGCAAGAACAATATTTTCCTTTTTAGATTTATTTTAAAAATAATTTGTTGATTGAACAGTCACACAAGTAAATCATTTTCTCTCAGAAGCAATGACATTCCCAGGCTAGCAGGCTTAGTTCAAAATATTAAACCAGGCGCCATCTGGAAAATCTATTTCCAAATGCTATGCCAATGGGTTGAAACCCTGGTTTGCTCAACTATTTGAATGAGTAACATACTTTTCAAACAGAACTGGCAAGTCAAAAACTTTAAAATTCTGACCTTGACTTACAGATATAATAACAAGCTTGAAGTTGACTTTACTGTTTAGTATGAAGCATCAACACCTGGCTGCATAGTAATTATGAAAGACAATGAGATTTCATTGCTAGAAAAACCAGAGTTGTCCAGAACAAAGTCTGTGATTTAAATGTGTGTTAGATGGCCGACTCATTGGATAAGACCCTGATGCTGGGAAAGATTGAGGGCAAAAGGAGAATGGGTAGCAGAGGATGAGATGGTTAGTCAGCATCACCAATTCAATGGACATGAATCTGGGCAGACTCCAGGAGATAGTGAAGGACAGGGGAGCCTGGTGTGCTGCAGTCAGTGGAGTCACAAAGAGATGGACACGACTTAGTGACTGAACGAGGATAATGAACAAGATGGCCTAGAAATGTGTACATCAGTGCTCTCCATCAAAACTATACTGCTCACCTCCTCTAGACATTCTCTTATGTGAGTAGTTATTCACTATTTGATGTGTGATTTTCCAACTACATCCTAAATTCTGTAAGGATAGGGAAACTACCATCTATTTGATTTCTTCGATAGTCTCCCTTCCTTTAATTTAGTTAGTGTTTATTGAGTCCTGCTATTTTCCAAACAGCAATACTGAGGGATGCAAATGCAAAGAGCAGTGTTCCCTATTCTTGAGATTTTAAATCTAATGAGAAAAAATAGATATGAAAACAAGTCATTACAATGTACTAGGAAAAGTGGTATACTATAGGCATATAAAGAATATTATGGAACAAGAATAGGAACAACCACATTGGCTTAGGAGTCATCCCAGAGACAGCTTTGGGGTTGACCTTGAAACTGAGCAGGATTTAAATTAGGGCAAGGAGGCTAAGAACATTTCAGGTAATAGCAAAGGCCAGAAGACCCTGTGGGCAGGGTGTTCTCACATTAGCGCTTGTTCCAATTAGCTTTGGCTGGAAGACAACATATTCTCCAGAAATCTTCCTGTAATTATATGATTTCCCTAAGTAACAGGAACATAATGGAAATGTACGTTCTGAGCAATGTCATACAGCAGAAGTGTGTGTTCAAAGCAAGTAACCTGGAGCTAGAATGGCTGGGTATGGATTCCAACCTAAACACCTAAATGTTGTCTGACCTTCAGCAAGTTATTTAAGTGTTGTAAGCTTCAGTGTCCTGCACTGTAAACTGGGGGCAATTAGTAATTACCTCATACAAAATATTGTCCAGATTAGGTAGTTATTAAAATTTTCTTAGAAAAGTAATAGGCTTGTGAGAATTTTCCATAAACCTTAGCATCAAATATTTGAATTATTCACTTTATTTAATTCTATTTCTGACCTATAATTTACATACCATATGATTCATCCATTTAAAATATATAAGTCAATGATTCTAGTTAATTCAGAGGATTTTGCAACTATCAATTCAATCTAATTTTAGAATATTTTCTTCCTCTCAAAAAGATACCTATTGAATTTCATTCTGTTTCTACTATTCTATCTCCCAGGTCTATGTAAAAACTAATCTCATTTATGGTTCTATAGATTTTCCTATTCTGGACATTTCATGCAAAAATCATGATAAAAAAAGTGGTCTTTTTGTCTAAGTTCTTTCTCTCAGTATAGTATTTTCAAGATTCACCCATATTATAGCATGTATGAGTACTTCATTCCTTTCATGGCTGAACTACCTATATTCTGGGCTTCCCTGATAGCTCAGTTGATAAAGAATCTGCCTGCAATGTGGGAGACTCTGGTTTGATTCCTAGGTTGGGAAGATCTATGGGAGAAGGGATAGGCTACCCATTCCAGCATTTTGGGGCTTCCCTTGTGGCTCAGCTGGTAAAGAATCTGCATGCAATATGGAAGACCTGGGTTTGATTCCTGGGTTGGGAAGATCCCCTGGAGAAGGAAAAGGCTACCCTCTCCAGTATTTTGGGCTGGAGAATTCAATGGACTGTATATAAAGAGTCGGACACAACTGAGCAAATTTCACTTTCACTTTAACTATATTCCTTTATGTGAAGGGCCATATTATATTTATATATTCATAAGTTGATGGGAATTTTGGATGTTCTGTTTGTAGTATATTACGAATAATGATTCTGTGAACACTTGGGTACAAGTTTTTTCATGGGCATTTTTTTTATTTCTCTGGACTACATGCATAGATATGTAGTTTCTAGGTCACATGTTAACATTTTGACATTTTGAAGAATTGCCAATGTGCTTTCCAAAGTAGTTGTACAATTTTCTTTACCATCAGGAATATACATGAAAGTCTCAATTTAATTATATACTCATCACTAACTGTTTATTCTATTTTTGTGAAAATTGCTGTTCATTTTTTAAAAACTTCTTTATTTTGTATTAGAGTACATAAAGCCAGTTAACAAGCAATATTGTAATAGTTTCAGGTGAACAGTGAAAGGACTCAGCCATACATATACAGGTATCCATTCTCCCCCTAGCTCCACCCCCCATCCAGGCTGCCCCATAACATTGAACAGAATTCCATGTGCTATACAGTAGGTCCTCATTGGTTATCTATTTTAAATATTGCAGTGTGTACATGTCCATCCCAATTATACAGGGCTTGCATTGAAGCTATAGATAGCTTTGGGTAGTGTAGGCATTTGAACAATATTCATTCTAATGATCTAAGAACATGGGATTTGTTCATTTATTTTCATCTTTTTTTGCCATCATTGTCTTACAGTTGTTGGTGTAGAGATCACTGATTTCCTTGGTTAATTTTATTCCTAAGTATTTTATTATTTTGATGCTATTGTAAGTGGGAATGTTTTCTTTATTTCAGAGTTTATTGTGACAGTTAAGAAATGCAAGTATTTTCTGTATGTCAATTTTGTATCAGGAAGCTTTACTAAATTCATTGATGTGTTTTAAGTGTTCTAGTGGAGTTTTTAAGATTTTATATATACAAGATCACATCATTAGCACACAGACACATTTTTACTAGTTACTTTCAGATTTGGATGGTTTTTATTTCTTTTGCTTACCTGACAGCTGTGGCTAGGACTTCGGGCATAATGCTGAATGGGAGTAGTGAGAGTGGTTCTTGTCTTGGTTCTCATATTAAAGGGAACATTTTCAACTTTTCACCATTAAATATGATGTTAGCTATGGGACTGTCACATATGACCTTTATTGGGTAGAAGTGTGTTCAATCTTGGAGAAGGGAATGGCAACCCACTCCAGTATTCTTGCCTGGAGAAGCCAATGGACAGAGGAGCCTGGCAGGCTACAGTCCATGGGGTCTCGAGAGTCAGACATGACTTAGTGACTAAACCAGCACCACCACATTCAATCTACACCTATTATTAAAAGTCTGTATCATAAAATGATGTTGGATTTTGTTGATTACTTTGCTGTATCTATTGAGATGACTTTATCATTCATTCTATTAATTTCATGCTGTTAAGCATCCTTGCAATCCAGGGATAAATCCCACATGATAAAATAGTATATGTATTGGTTAATTTAGTTTGCAAGCATCTTGTTGAGAGATTTTTGCATCTGTATTCACAGAGATACTATACTGTGGTTTTCTTGTGTCCTTCTTTGGCTTTAGCGTCAGGGTTATACTGGCCTTGTAAAATAAATTTAGGGGTTTCCTTCTTCAAATTTTCAGAACATTTGAGAAGAACTGGCCTTATTTCTTCTTTAAATATTTGGTAGAAATCACCTAAACTGGAGCTTTTTTTATGGAGAGAGATTTTGATTACTGATTCAATCACCTTACTCATTGTGAGGCTGATCAGATTTTCTGTTTTTATGATTCACTCTTGGCAGGTTGTAAGTCCTAGGAATTTATCATTTTCTTCTGAGTTGCCTAATTTATTGGCATGGACTTGTTCATAGTACTCCTCTTATGATCCTTTGTAGTTTGGTGGTATAAATTATAACATCTCTCCTCTTTCATTAATAATTTCATTTGAGTCCTCTTTTTCTCTTGCCAAGTCTAACTAAAGCTTTGCAGTTTTGTTTATTAAAAAAAAAGCTAACTCCTAGTTTATTTTTTTTTTCCCTATCGTTTTTGTTTCTGCTCTGATATTTTCTGTCTCCTTTCTTTCTTCTTCCAACTTTTGGTTTTGTTTGTTATTCTTTCCTAGTTTAGGAAACTTCTGGTTGCTCTGAAGTTTTGCTTGTATCATGTAGTGATGAGCGTTCTCTAATTGGCCTCCAATACTCTTAAGAAATAAATTTTCTGTGCTCCATTTCAAATAAAGTCAGATTCCATCAATTTTATGGCCTGCCTTTATTCTGGACAGAACACCAGAACTACTGCGGCTTGGTGGGTTGGCAGGAAGGTAAATTTCTCTTAAGTGACATCCTTATTCTATGAGTGGTCATACAGTAGGAGTGGTGACCACCTCTAGTCTTCTCAGTTCGACTCTTCCAGCCTGGAACTGCCACACTGCAAACAATCTCAGTCAGGGATCACTCCCATACCATTTTAGGTAGAACTTCTGCTCCATAGGTAAGGGCTGGATAGAGGAATGGAGGCCTAGTTCTTTCAGTCATCCTTGGCTGGGATAGAACTTCTACAGCATGGGACAGGAGGGGACAAGAAACATGAACAGACTGTCTTTTTGAGAGTGAAATCACATCCCCAGACTGGACACTGGAGAGAGAAAGTCCCATATTCTTCATTCTTCTGCCCGAACACTCAGGGTCGAGCTTCTGTAATGCAAAGCTGATGGGGGGCGAAGGGGGAAGGATGTTCCTGGTGGTAAGGGATTAGAGCATGGCTCAGATTCCACACTTATGTTTTTATGGAGATTTAGTAGATTTTCTATATTGAATGCTTCTTAATTTTCTGTTTGCCCTTAGGATAATATCCAGAGACTTTGAATAATTGCTCGTTTGATTTTTTGTTTAATTTCACAAGTTAAATTGTAGTTTTCTTGGGGAGAGGATCCCCCAGTCTCCTTACTCGGCCATTCAGGAGGTCTTGTCTTCTTTGATTACTTATTTTTGCCAGTGCATTTTATTGATTTTTTTAATCTACTATGACAGCATTAATTAATCACTCCTATAATTGTAAATCTTGTCATTTATTTTTATAAGAAACTACATTTCCTCCTGTATGACAAAAACCTCTATACTAAAAAAAAAAAAAAAAAAAGTGATGTGGTTATATGTTTTGAATCTATCTTATAGGCCCCTGTTGGAAAATCAGATTTCTCAGTAGACTATTTAAGAATCTAAGGAATCTAACACAGAGGAAAATGAACTCTTCAGAAACTATGGTTTCCTGGAAGTGAGGCAGTGCTAAGCAAGGGACTAGGGAAAAGAACTGAATGAACTGTGTGATCTGGAAATTGGAGGTCCTAGTGGAAACACAGATGCTGGCCATAGATGCTAGGACACAACCAGGATCATGTGTAGAAATATCCATTTCAACAGAGGGCAGTGGAGGCACCCCTCTGCCATGCAACACGGAATGTATCTGCTTACCCCGGGACACTGCCAGAACTTTTAGTCCATCCTAAGGAGAGGGACAGTGAGGACAAAACCTCTATCTAGAAGAGTGAGGAGAAAACCTACACTGCCAAAGTGACTGGTGGTGGTGGTGGTTTTTTTTTTTTTTTAAATGGAAAAAATTGCTGATTTACAATGATGTATTAGTTTCAGATGTACAGCAAAGTGATTCAGATCACTTTAGATTCATTTTGATTATAGATTTATGATACTGAGTACAGTTCACTGTGCTGTACAATATATCCTTATTGAGTATGTGTTTTATATATAGTAGTGTCCATATTTTAATCCTGGACTCCTAATTTATACCTTCTTCCTCCTTTCCCTTTTGAAACAGAGTTTTAAACTAAAAATTAATGAGCTACCTTGATAATACAAGGTTAAATTTTCTCCTCTTATATAGACTGAATATTTGTGTTCACACAAAATTTTATGTTGAGTTAAGCCCCAATGAGATGGTATTTGGAGGGGCCTTTAGAAGGTGGTTGTCATAAAGGCAGAGCTCTCATGAATAGAACCAATGCCTTTATAAACGATACCCCAGGTTGTTTCCTTGCCTCTTCTCCCATGTGAAGACACAGGGAGCAGTTAGCAATCTGCAACCCAGAAGAAGGCTCTCTCTGGAACTCAATTATGTTTGTACCCTGATCTGAGACTTCCCAACTCCAGAACTGTGAGGGAAAAAGCTGTTGTTTATAAGCCATATAGTCTATGGTATTCCATTGTGTCAGACATCCTTCAAGCAAAGATGAATAAACCAGACTGAATCTAGTTCAGTTTTAGAAATAAATGAAAGTTAACATGTTTAAACACTTGAATTTTGTGATTTAAAATTCTTACCACCTACATTATTATACCTCCTACTAGTTCCATGTAGGTGTCATGTGAACAATAAGCTGAATGCAAGGTGAAAAGAAAAATCCAAGTAGCATTATAATGAATAAAAATCTGCTCTCATGTTTTTAAAAAGGCTAATATATGGTGTTAAAATATTAAGCTTAATAGATGTCCTCATGTGTAATAATGCAATAGTCCTCAGGTGTAATTTTTAGTATAAAACTCATGCATAGGTACTTGTAAGCATACATATACACATACCACTCAATTCAAATATACCCATAAGAAGCTGACTTTTAAACTTCTCTTATTGTCCCAGGCCAATGATCACAATGTATTAACTTTAAGTGACTGAAACTGTATATAATAATTCATAAGAACCCCATTATATATTGTTTATAATACTTTGCACAGATAAACCAGACCAGATATATCTTCTGAGTATTCTGCAAAGGAAATATGTGTCCTGTAAAACACTATTACATAAGTAGACCACTTGGGAGATGTCTAAACAACTTATGAGTATGCAAACACTCATGAAACACACAGGATAATTTATAAGCTTTTATTTCTAATGCAATTGCTGAAATTTAATGTAGAAGCCATTCATTTAAGCAAACCCCTTAGGACCATTACATGCAACAGTAAGATGAATTCTACCTAGTATCTTCCAAAGGAAAGATCAGTTGAAACAAACAGCATTATGCATGACCCCCAGTTCATGGTGAAACAGATTTCCATAAAGACTTTGAGTTGTTTGTAATTCTCACACATTGATCTTGTGACTTAATGCATTTTTCATGTGTATCTGGCTTTGGTTATACTATCTTTCTTCAATTTTTGTTTTCTTCTCTGTACTCTTTCTCCTTAGTATGTTTCACTCCGTATACCTATCTGTGGATTCTTTACCACTAGTACCACCTGGGAAGCCCTCATACATAAATCACCCTTCCCCAATATTGTCTCTGAATTGGAAGTTTCCAAATGAGGAGGGACTAGTAAGCAATCTCTCTGCTGGGAACCTTTCTTTACCAGTCTTAGCAAATAGAAGCTTGCTTTCTTTCCTGCTATCTCTGTGCAGCACAATTCTGTTCATGAAATAATAATGGACTCTGGCATGGTTATATTGTGATACAATAATTTTGATGGCCCTGAATATGCACACCATGATATAATAGTGTTCAGCAGGGCTGAAGTTAATACAGGTGATACATAGCTACTTCACAACGGCAATAGCTACAAGATTTTTCTCTTTTCAAATGGATCTCCCAACTGTGGTCCTCTTGAAGGTTTAAGGGAACTGCTCTATAGGAATCTGTTCAGTCATTCTCACACACTCTTAGAAAAGGAGACTGGTGATGATCAGATCTGCTAGATGATAATAGCAACCTCTGCCTGTTCTCCAGAGGCCTATGGCCATCAGCAGAAACATTCGACTTTACGAGCTATCAATAGTGTGTCATGCTCTAAAGTCAAATCCCTAGAAGATAGAGTCACACCTCTTTCTCTTATATAAAATTGACTGCATGGAGAAACACTAAAAATTATTCATACATGTCCAATGTCACATTATTAATATGAGTTTAGGAACCCAAGAGGAAAGTGTTCTGTCATTTAGCTTGAATATGTTTTCCATTGCTTTGTAAGAATTTTAAAGTTACTCAGTGGGAATTCCTTTCTGGGAATCATTTCATAGTTCTTGCATATTAAATGATACACATTTTAGATAAATTAAAATTTGAAAAATATTTCTTGCATATTTAATTTTTAATTTATTAGTACCGAGTTATTCTAAACCAACTACTCTAAAATATGGATGACTTAAGGTATCAAGGGGCTAATGCGATCAACATAAACTGTGGAGTCACATATGTTCCTTGGCATATGCTCTAGGGAGCTGTAAAGATGGGCGCTGTGAAGTGCTCTTCACAGTGTTTTCTGTTTTCATACCTTGTGCAGTCTGTATTGAAATTTTAGAAAAGAAATAAGTGGAATATTACTCAACATTAAAAAAAAATTCATTTGAATCAGTTCTACTCAGATGGACGAAACTGGAGCCCATTATCCAGAGTGAAGTAAGCCAGAAGCAAAGACAACAATACAGTATATTAACGCATATATATGGAATTTAGAAAGACAGTAACAAGAACCCAGCATGCGAGACAGCAAAAGGAACGCAGATGTATAGAATAGACTTGTGGACTCTGTGGATGAGGGAAAGGGTGGGATGATATGGGAGAATGGCATTGAAACATGTTAATTATCATATGTCTAATCAATCGCCAGCCCAGAATTGATGCTCGGGGCTGGTGCAACGAGATTTCCTGGGGGGAGGGAGGAGGGGGGGTTCTGGAGGGGGAGCATATGTAAACCCATGGTGATATCATGTCATTGTTTGGCAAAACTAATTAAAAAAAAAAGAAAAGAAATAAGTGATATGAATATCCATGCTTATTCTAATTTCAAATAAATCTCCAATATAATGATGAATCATTTATTACACTGTATGACCTCTAATAAACTTTTATCTTAATATAACAAAAATTTAAAAAGTACATGTAATCTTCTATTAAGATACTGTCTATTAAAACTCCTGGCTGGAGAAAGAAGTGGCAACCCACTGTAGTATTCTTGACTGGGAAATCCCATGGACAGAAGAGCCTGGCGGGCTACAGTCAATGGGCTTGCAGGAGTGAAACACGAGTTGGTGACTAAAACCACTATATGACTGAAGGTTTCCAAAGGTCTTTTTTTTAAAAAAAAAAAAAAAAAAGATCCTTTAGGAGAGAGTAATATTGTAAGTTCTAGAAAAAAGACCATAGCACGCGGCCAGAAAGAGTGAAGTGTTCCTGTTCAGAAGGCTGAGGCTTTCTATTTCACATCCCACTCCTGAATCAAGGCTGTTAAATAGGTGTTCTTAAATGCCTCGTGGAGATAAATGTCTGAATTAAATTGTATGCAGAAAACAAAAAACAGCTCCTGGCATTGGACAACTTGAATGGCTGACAGCCTTCACTTTGGCTTGCTGAAGCTCATGTGAATATTTCTAGCATACATAAAACATTTAAACTGTTTCTGAAGAGGACAGAAGATGCAACAAATTTGGAGGCAATGGTTTCTTCATATAAAAATGTACTTTTAAAAAAAATCTTATTGCAGTGTAGTTAATTTACAACGTTGTATTAGTTTCAAGTGTACAATATAATGATTAAGTTTTATATATATTCACACATATGCAGTTATATATATGTATATATATACACACATATATATATACACATACACACATATATACATAAATTCATTCTTTGATTCTTTTCCCATATAGGTTACTATAGACTATCGAGCAGAGTTCCCTCTGCTGTCTAGTAGCTTCTTGTTGATTATCTACTTTATGTATAGTAGTATGTGTATGTCCATCCCAAGCTCCCAAACTATTCCTCCCCAAACTTTTCCCTTATGGTAATCACAAGTTTTCAAAATCTGTGAGTCTGTTCTCATTTTGCAGATAAAGTCACTTATATCACTTTTTAAATTGAATTCAACATAAGAATGGTATCACAAGTTATTTGTCTGTGTCTGACTTACTATGCTTAGTATGACAATATCTAGGTTCATCCATGTGGCTGCAAATGGAATTACTTCATACTTTTTTATGGCTGAGCAACACTGCATTATATATATACACCACATTTTTGTTTTTCATCCATTCATCTGCTTTTGCATTTTGGCTATTGTAAACACTACTGCAGTGAACACTGGAGTGCATGTATCTTTTTAAAATATGTTTTCCTCAAGATACATTCTGAGGAGTGGGATTACTGGATCATATGATAGTTCTATCTTTAGTTTTTTAAGGAACCTCCATACTCTTGTCCATAGTGGCTGTACCAATTTCTGTACTCATCCACAAAGTAGGAGGGTCCCCATTTCTACACACCCTCTCCAGCATTTATTGTTTGTAGGCTTCTTGATGATGGCCATTCTGATTTTGATCAATGTGAGGTGATACCTCATTGTAGCTTTGATTTGCATTTCTCTAATGGTTAGTAATATTGAGCATCTTTTCATGTGCATTTTGGCCATCTGCATGTGTTCTTCAGATAAATGTCTATTTTTATCTGTTGCTAATTTTTGATTGGACTGTTTGGGTTTTGATATTGAACTGTATAAGCTGTTTGTATATTTTGAAGATTAACCCCTTGTTGATTCCTTCATTTGCTAATATTTTCTCCCATTTTCTGGGTCGTCTTTTCTTTTTGTTTATGGTTTTCTTTGCTGTGCAAAAGCTTTTAAGTGTAATCAGACCTCCTTTAAATTTTTTTTATTTTTAAATTCATTACTCTAGGAGGTGGGTCCCAAAAGATATTGCTGTGATTTCTGTTAAAGAATACACTGCCTATAATTTACTGTGCGAGTTTTATAGTGTCCATTCTTACATTTAGGCCTTTGATCCATTTTGAGTTTATCTTTGTGTATGGTATTAAAGAATGTTCTAATTTCATTCTTTTATGAGTAGTTATCCAGTTTTCCCAGCACTATTTAGTGAAAAGGCTGTCTTTTCTCCATTGTTTATTCTTGACTCATTGGTCATAGATTAATTGACCAAAGGTGTGTTAGTTTATTTCTGGGCTTTCTATCTTGTTCCATTGATCTACGCTTGTTTTGTGCCAGTACCATACTTTCTTGATGGCTATAGTGTAGTCTGAAGTCTGGCAGCCTGATTCCTTCAGCTCTGTTTTTCTTTCTTGGGATTGCTTTGGCTATTTGGGATCTTTTGTGCTTCCATACACATTTTAAAATTTTTATTCTATTTCTGTGAAAAACGACAAAATGGACAATTTGATAGAGATTGCATTGAATCTACAGATTGCCTTGTATAGTAATTTTGACAATATGGATTCTTCTAATCCAAGAATATGTTATATCATTTTCTTTGTGCCGTCTTCAGTTTCTTTCATCATTGTCTTATAGTCTTCAGGGTATAGGTCTTTTGCCTCATTGTGAAAGTGTTATTCACTCAGTCATGTCCATTTCTTTGTGACCTGGACTATAGCCCACCAACCGTCTATGGAATTCTCCAGGCAAGAATACTGGAGTGAGTTGTCATTCCTTTCTCCAGGGCATCTTCCCAACCAAAGGATCAAACCCAGGTCTCCTGTACTGCAGGCAGATTCTTTACCATCAGAGCCACTAGGGAAACCCCTTTACCTCCTTAAGTTCAGTTCAGTTCAGTCGCTCAGTCATGTCTGATTCTTTGCGACCCCATGAACCACAGAACATCAGACCTCCCTGTCCATCACCAACCCCTAGAGTCCACCCAAACCCATGTCCATTGAGTCGGTGATGCCACCAACCATCTCATCCTCTGTCGTCCCCCTCTCCTCCTGCACTCAATCTTTCCCAGCACTAGGGTTTTTTAAAATGAGTCAGCTCTTTTCATCAGGTGGCCAAAGTACTGGAGTTTCAGCTTCAGCATCAGTTCTTCCAATGAATATTCAGACTGGTTTCCTTTAGGATGGACTGGTTGGATCTCTGTGAAGTACAAGGGTCTCTCAAGAGTCTTCTCCAACACCACAGTTCAAAAGCATCAATTGTACATCACTCAGCTTTCTTTATAGTCCAGCTCTCACCTCCATACATGACCAATGGAAAAACCATAGCCTCGACTAGAAGGACCTTTGTTGACAAAGTAATGTCTCTGCTTTTCAATATGCTGTTGAGGTTGGTCATAAATTTCCTTCCAAGGAGTAAGCATCTTTTAATTTGATGGCTGCAATCACCATCTGCAGTGATTTTGGAGCCCAGAAAAATAAAGTCAGCCACTGTTTCCACTGTTTCCTCATCTATCTGCCATGAAGTGATGGGACCAGATGCCATGATCTTAGTTTTCTGAATGTTGAGCTTTAAGCCAACTTTTTCACTCTCTTCTTTCACTTTCATCAAGAGGCTCTTTAGTTCTTCACTTTCTGCCATAAGGGTGGTATCATCTGCATATCTGAGGTTATTGATATTTCTCCTGGCAATCTTGATTCCAGCTTGTGCTTCCTCAAGCCCAGTGTTTCTCATGATGTACTCTGCATATAAGTTAAATAAGCAGGGTGACAATATACAGCCTTGACGGACTCCTTTTCCTGTTTTGAACCAGTTGTTGTTCCATGTCCAGTTCTAACTGTTGCTTCCTGACCTGTATACAGGTTTCTTAAGAGGTAGGTCAGGTGGTCTGGTATTCCCATCACTTTCAGAATTTTCTACAGTTTATTGTGATCCATACAGTCAAAGGTTTGGCATAGTTAATAAAACAGAAATAGATGTTTTTTTGGAACTCTCTTGCTTTTTTGATGATCCATCAGATGTTGGCAATTTCATCTCTGGTTCCTCTGCCTTTGCTAAATCCAGCTGGAACACCTGGAAATTCTTGGTTCACATATTGCTGAAGCCTGGCTTGGAGAATTTTAAGCATTTCTTTACTAGAGTGCAAGATGAGTGCTATTGTGTGGTAGTTTGAGCATTCTTTGGCATTGCCTTTCTTTGGGATTGGAATGAAAAAGGAACTTTTCCTGTCATGTGGCCACTGCTGAGGTTTCCAGATTTGCTGGCATATTGAGCGCAACACTTTCACAGCATCATCTTTCAGGATTTGAAACAGCTCAACTGAAATTACATCACCTCCACTAGCTTTGTTTGTAGTGATGCTTCCTAAGGCCCACTTGACTTCACATTCCAGGATATGTGGCTCTAGGTGAGTGAGCACACCATCGTGATTATCTGGGTCGTGAAGATCTTTTTTGTACAGTTCTTCTATCTGTTCTTGCCACCTCTTTTTAATATCTTCTGCTTCTGTTAAGTCCTTAGGTGTTTGTTTGCCTCCCTCTCTACATTTATTCCAGGTATTTTATTCTTTTTGATGTGATGGTTTAGTGAGATTATTTCCTTAATTTCTCTTTCTGACCTTTTGTTGTTATTATATTGGAATGCAAGATATTTTTGTGTACTATGCAACTTTACTGAATTCATTGATACATAGAAAATGCTACATATGTTATCAGAAAACTAGTAGAGCTCAAAAATGCTGTATTATTAAGAGGCAGTGTTTCTACTTTGGATATCTCAGGTGGCTAAGTGGTAAAGAATCTGCCTGCAATGCAGGAGACACAGAATCGATCCCTAGGTTGAAAAGATCCCCTGGAGAAGGAAATAGCAACCCACTCCAGTATTCTTGTCTGGGAAATCCCATGGTCAGAGGAGCCTGGTGAACTACAGTTCACAGGATTGCAGAGTCGGATTCAACTGAGTGCACACACAGTAGATATTCTTTAAGTTTCTATATAAATAAAAAATAAGGAGCCTGGACAATTGAAGTATAGTTCTGTTATATGATATTGAAGTGACTCATATAATGCTGTTTCTATTTCAAGGGAATGCCAGATTTAGTTGATAGGATGATAAGAGATTTTGAACCAGTCTGGGGACAATTAGCCATCACCACTCAAGCCTGAATTAGTAAAGGCCAAGGTGAATGTTAAAAACATTCTTACTGAGATTTCTTCAGAGAGGATTACTAGTATAGTAGCATCAGTGTATACACAATCACACACACACACAACATACATCATGGGAGAAGGATGCTATTCCATCATCTAAAGTCAAGAGATGTGCTTACAGGATTTCTCTTTGCAGCTTCTGAATTTCTGTGAATGTGTAGATTGATACCTAAACATCTGTTGAGATGTAAAATTAAAAGGCATGAGATGGTTAGATTAGCCTCAGTTGGTACTTTGGTGAATGGGGTTAAAGAGAGGAGACAGGATGCATTGGGAAACTGCTGAACTCCCACTGACATGAGGCCAATATATGTTGTTCTGGTGGACAAGATGTCTACTTGTAGTAGGAGCTGTCATGGTTTTAAGCTATGACCACAAATTTCTTTGATATCCTGTAGTCAAGAAGTAGGATATCCCGTCTCTTTGAATTGTGTGACTTCTGACTTTCTTGATCAAAAGCATTTGGCAGAAATGAAGCTATATGACATCCTAGGCTAAGTTGTGAGTGATAAGTGCAACACAGCTTTCAGCTGTCTTCTGGGCTCTTCCTGTTTTTTGAGCTCTGAACTCAAAACAGTTGCCCAGTTTTCAAGCCACAAGTAATAGCTACATGCAGGCATCCTTTTCAACAGCCATAGCTGGGCACACAGAAAATAGGCAGTGTCAACTGCCAGCAGGGTATGAATGTGCCATCTATGAGCCTTTAGAAGGCTGTTATCCAAGCCAGTAATAACCATAATTGCATTAAAAAAAAAACCTAAGTGAAAACTGCCCAGTTGAGTCTTTCCCAAGTTACTGATCCATAAAGCAATAAGCAAGATAAAATAGTTGCTTTAGACAGAGCTGTTTTGAAGTAATTTGTTATACAACCATAAGAACTGGATCACAAATTATCTGAAAGCTCAAGAGAGAAGTTTTAAGATGGATGATAGTTGGTAGTTTTTACATTATGTGGACTGGAAGGATTTTTTGTATTATTTCAAAAATAGAACCACTAATACATTATTTGAGGGTGTCAAGAAGAGCAACAAGATTGTCTTAGATTTCATTCTGGGCGGAAAGGTATACCCCATAGAGCTGATTAAAAATAGAAGTTGTGAAAAAGAATTATGTTGCTTCCTTCCAGCATCAAGCTGAGTCCAGTTTCTTTAATAAATAAAGTTCCAGTCTACATAGAACACCAGCAGCTCCATCGTCACCATTATCTTTACAAATGTGTGTGTTCTGATTAAGTTTTTCAAGGCCTCTTTCAAAATATTTATTTTGGCAGGCATAAAGGAAGCATCTTTATAAGCCCTCCTTAACTCATGTTTAGTGATTATCCAATTAAAATTGAGTTGGTCATAGATGGTTCAATAAAAGATATACTTTTGAGTGAGAGAGATGTCAAATCTCAGGAAACCTCAGAAAAGTAAAATGGAAGGAATCAAGAGAGGAAAAACATAGAAGACAATGAATTTTTATTTTTCTAATTTCATTTATATACTTTATCTTATATTTGAATTATCTTCTGTTTGTTTTTACGTGACCCATCTTCTCTGAACTACAAAGGCAATGCAGTTTAGGCTTCCACTGAGACTACCCCACAGCAGTGGGATCTCACTAGGTATGATTCACCCTCAATATTCTCAAAGGGCTTTAGAAAACTTGAAATGAACTTCTCTTTGCTCTAAATGAACTTATAAAAAATAATGCTCTTGCTCCAGTGCCCTACCTATATGACTCAGGGTATTAGGTCACCTTCTAAGGTGATCTCAGGGACTCACATTCTTTTCCAGTCTCCTCCATCCTGAGTGTGGATGGGCCTGAAAATGCATTGACATCTCACACTTGTGATACAATTTGTGAAGGAAGATTATCCACTGGAAAAGAACCTGATTCTGGGAAAAATTGAGAGCAGGAGGAGAAGGGGGAAACAGAGAATGAGATGGTGGGTGGCATCATCAATTCATTGCACATCAACTTGAGCAAACTCCTGGAGATCGAGAAGGACAGGAAAGCCTGGCATGCTACCATCCATGGGTTCACAAAGAGGTGGATACAACTTAGTGACTGAGCAACAACAATTATCCTCCTTGAAAGTGAAAGTTTACTTACTCATTCATGTCTGCCTCTTTGTTACCCTACGCACTAGAGCCCGCCAGGCTCCTCTACCCATGGCATTCTCCAGGCAGGAATACTGGAGTGGGTTGCCATTCCCTTGGTCCTGGCCTAATCAGGTGAGCAGTTCGGGTAAAGAACCGAACTGGTTAAAGAACCAAACTGGCTTTGAAACTTCAAATTTTGAAGCTGGAGTAGAAAGCAAGTAGCAAGGAATATGAGTACCCTCTTAGATCTGAAGTCACCTCAGTCAATACTCAGCAAGAAAAGAGGACCATAAGCCTCTAGTCATGAAAAGCCGGTTCTCTTAACAGCCTGAGTGAGTTTGGAAGCAAGTTCCTCCTCAGAGCCCTGCTGGCAGCTGCTTTCCACTTGTACAGACCCTGAGGATCAGACCAGCTACCTCAAGTCCAGACCTGTTACCTAAGGACCATGAGCTGATAAGTGGGTATTGGATTAAACTGCTAGATGTGACATACCTTGCTCACAAGTATAGAAAAGTAATGTGGACAAATAGATGATAACTTCACTGGAATGTAGTTCTAGAAACATGTAACTATATCAACATTGTTAGCATTAGGAGTCACTTTTGTATTAGGGTTAATGAGATGAAGATAGGTCAAGTATCCACCTTAATAAAATATTTATCATGATTCTGTGGAAATTATTAGCACTGAATAAATTTATTTCTAATGACTCTCCTACTCCAAGAAATAAGTTTTATATCGCTATCCTCTTACACAAAACTTGGCATGTCAGCAAATAGATTATGTCAAAGAACATGCTTTTTTTTTTGGCATATAGTTACTTGTAGTAGTCTATTATCCTTTGTATTTCTGTGGTGTCCATTGGAACTTCTTTTTCATTTTTAATGTTATTGATTTGAACCCTCTCCCTTTATCTTAATGAGTCTGAGTAAAGGTTTTTCAATTTTGCTTATCTTTTCAAAGAACCAGCTTTTAATTTAATTGATCTTTTCTGTTGTTTTCTTCAGCTGTTTCATTTATTTCTTCTCTGATCTTTATGATGTCTTTGCTTCTATTAACTTTGGGTTTTGTTTATTCTTTCTCTAGTTGCTTTACGTGTAAGTTTAGGTTGTTTATTTGCAAATTCTCCTGTTTACTGAGGTAAGATTGTCACTATAAACTTCTCTCTTAAAACTGCTTTTGCCATGACCCATCGATTTTGGATCATTGTCTTTTCACTTTCATTTGTCTGTAGGTATTTTTCTTATTCCCTCTTTGATTTCTTCAGAGATCCATTGATTGTTTAGTAGCATATTGTTTAGCCTCCATGTGTTTGTGGTTTTTTAATAGGGTGTTTTTGGTAGTTGATTTCTAATCTCATAGTGTTATGGTTGGAAAAAAATGCTTGAAATGATTTCAATTTTCTTTAATTTACCATACTTTGAGGCCCAGCATGTGATCTAGCCAGGAGAATGTTCCATGTGCAAAGAATTTAAATAATAATAATCAAACTACACTGCATACTTTTCCTTTAGGGAGAGCTTTTATTTCAACTTACATTCCAGTGGGACATGAGTCTCACCCCCTTTCCCCATTTTGTAATATTTTTCTCCTTAAATGTTATTTGCTCTTTTAGAAAGGTGTGCTATATATATGCATATCATTGTGTCTCCCTCTAGTTACATGTGACATGTACTGATACTATTATCCACTTTGATGCTTGTGAAATCACTCAGTCATATCTGACTCTTTGCAACCCTATGGACTATACAGTCCATGGAATTCTCCAGGTCAGAATACTGGAATGGGTAGCTATTCTCTTCTCCAGGGGATCTACCCAACCCAGAGGTTGAACCCAGGTCTCCCACATTACAGGTGGGTTCTTTACCAAATGAGCCACCAAGGAAGCCCTTACTTTGATGCTTGCCAGTATCCAAATAGCCATTGGCTGAGTTTCCAGACTGTGGCTCAGATCATAAAATCTGTATTACAAAATTCAGACTTAAATTGAAGAAAGTAGAGAAACCACTAGACCATTCAGGTATGATCTAAATCAAATCCCTTATGATTATACAGTGGAAATGACAAATAGATTCAAGGGATTAGATCTGATAGATAAAGTACCTAAAGAAATGTGGATGAACGTTCTTGACATTGTATAGGAGGCAGTGATCAAGAGCATCCCCAAGAAAAAGAAATGCAAAAAGGCAAAATGGTTGTCTTAGGAGGCCTTACAAACAGCTGAGAAAAGAAGAGAAGCTAAAGGCAAAGGAGAAAAGGAATGATATACCCATTTCAATGCAGAGTTCCAAAGAATAGCAAGGAGAGATAAGAAAGCCTTCCTTAGTGATGAATGCAAATAAATGGAGGAAAACAACAGAATGGGAAAGACTACAGATTTCTTCAAGAAAATTAGAGATACCAAGGGAACATTTCATGCAAAGATGGGCACATAAAATGGACTGAAAAGGTATGGACCTAATAGAAGCTGAAGATATTAAGAAGAGGTGGCAAGAATACACAGAACAACAAGAAAAAAAAAAAAAAAAAAGATCTTCATCACCCAGATAACCACAGTGGTTTGATCACTCACCTAGAGCTAGACATCCTGGAATGCGAAGTCAAGTGAGCCTTACAAAACATCACTACAAACAAAGCTAGTGGAGGTGATAGAATTCCAGCTGAGCTAAACCCTAAAATGTGATGCTATTAAAGTGCTGCACTCAACATGCCAGCAAATTTGGAAAACTCAGCAGTGGCCACAGGACAGGAAAAGGTCTGTTTTCAATCCCAAAGAAAGGCAATGCCAAAGAATGTTCAAACTACCGCACAATTGCACTCATCTCACACCCTAGCAAAGTAATGCTCAAAATTCTCCTAGCCAGGCTTCAATAGTACATGAACCATGAACTTCCAGATGTCAAGCTGGATTTAGAAAAGGCAGAGGAACCAGAGATTAAATTGCCAACATCTGTTGGATCATCAAAAAAGCAGGAGAGTTCCAGAAAAATATCTGCTTCTGCTTTATTGACTATGCCAAAGCCTTTGACTCTGTGGATAACAAAAAACTAAAAACTGTGGAAAATTCTGAAAGAGGTGGGAATACCAGACCAACTGACCTGCCTCCTGAGAAATCTGTATGCAGGTCAAGAAGCAATAGTTATAACTGGACATGGAACAACAGACTGGTTCCAAATCAGGAAAGGAGTATGACAAGGCTGTATATTGTCACCCCATCTGTTTAACTTATATGCAGAGTACATCATGAGAAATGTTGGACTGGATGAAACACAAGATGGAATCAAGATTGCCGGGAGAAATATCAATAACCTCAGAGCCTCTTGATGAAAGTGAAAGAGGAGAGTGAAAAAGTTGGCTTAACACTCAGTATTCAGAAAACTAGGATTATGGCATCAAGTCCCATCACTTCATGGCAAATAGATGGGGAAACAATGGAAACAGTGACATACTTTATTTTGGTGGCTCCAAAATCACTTCCAATGGTAACTGCAGCCATGAAATTAAAAGACGCTTGCTCCTTGGAAAAAAAGCTGTGACCAACCAAGATAAGATAACATGTTTAAAAGCAGAGACATTACTTTGCCAACAAAAGTCCATCTAGTCAAAGCTATGGTTTTTCCAGTGGTCATGTATGAATATGAAGGTTGGACCATAAATAAAGCTGAGCACAAAAGAATTGATGCTTTTGAACTTTGGTGTTGGAGAAGACTCTTGAGAGTCCTTGGACTGCATGGGGATTTAACTAGTCAATCCTAAAGGAAATCAGCCCTTAATATTCATTGGAAGGACTGATGCTAAAGCTGAAACTCTAATACTTTGGCCACCTGATGGGAAGAACTTACTCATTGGAAAAGATCCTGATGCTGGGAAAGATTGAGGGCAGGAGGAGAGGGGGACAACAGAGGATAAGATGATTGGATGGCATCACCAACTCAATGGGCATGAGTTTGAACAAGCTCTGGGAGTTAGTGATGCACAGGGAAGCCTGGCATGCTGCAGTCTGCCGGGGTCCAGCCTCGGCGGGGTCCGGGGTTCTTGAGGGATGAGTGGCATCGGTGGGGTCCGGGGGTCTTGAGGGATGAGTGGCATCCGCAGAGCTGAGTCAATGTGTGGTGCTGGAGCAGTCTCTCAGTTTATTGTTGTTGGTTTACAGTTTTTATAGCCAAAAGA
>ML661896.1:14143048-14161355 GCA_007570785.1 Antilocapra americana
AGTTATGAGCATTCCTAAGTCTCAATGGAGCCTGATTTCTTCAAGGAAGTGAGCCTCCTCTGTGGAGTGGTCAGGGGAGTGGGAGGTGGAAAGGTGACCCAAGTTCGAGCCTTTCTGGTGGTGGCCTTGCCGTGACCCCCAGAGAACTCTTGGTTAACTCCCCAGTAATTAGTAGGAGGAGTAGTAACCTATTTAAATGTCCCTTTCATTCCTCCTTAGCCCCCGGGGAAGGTGATCCACCTTCCCAGATCCTCTGGGGGGATTATCTCAGGACGAATTCTTTCCAACTGTGACTGACCTACTGAGATGAGCCAATGTTCCGAGCATGGACAGAACTTCCAAGAAAAATACCAGGGTGGGGCTTGTCCAGGGTGCCCCGATCAAGAAAGTCAGCTTTGCAAATACTTTCTTAGTCTCGTGACCTTGTCATCCGAGCAAGGGGGCATCCTGATGGCTCCCAGCAGCAGTACTTGGGGTGGCACAGAGTCAGACATGACCAAATAACTGAACTGAACTAAGATTTCCAGAGGCTATGGTCCAGGCCCTTCAATAGCCCTTTTCAGTAAGAGATTAAATAAGTTTCTTGGGAACTCCTTCACTCTCAATGAAAACGCTTTCTTCTCTTCCATCACTCACTAATTTTGTCTGTTTTCTAGAACACAGAGTATGAAGCAAATGTTTACATGCTAAGCCTTTACCAGAGAATGCACTCCCAGAGAATCAGTTGTGAGGGAGAAAGGGGAGTATGGCAGTGAAGAAGGGAGAGCAAATACATGAAAATATTTACCTAGCTAGCTAGTCAAGGTAAATGCTACTCATTGTACTGCCTCATGGAGTATCTTCAGAAAGGCTTTAAGAAACTATTGCACTACACACTAGTTTGAATATTCTGAACTAGGGGTGGGAAGGATATACATTCATCTGCTAGATCTCTTGTACTCTGTTGCCACCTGATCAAAATCTGTTCCTCAGAGGCTTAACACCTGTGCTGTTGCAGAGTGTGACCATGCCCTGAAGTTAACTACTGAAGAACAAAGAGCCTCTATGGGTCTCTTTTTGCCAACTCTATCATGTAGGGCTTCTCTGCAGATAATGATGGCAATAAAGGTAATACCCCACCTGGCAAATGACCAAAAGAATGACTTAAGCTCTTTCTATAACTCTTCTGGCTAGGAGGTAAAAGGAGAGACTGAAGCTTCAGGCAGAGGACTTAGGCATGGCAGAAATGACCTGGGTGTCACATGAACTGATTCTTAAGTATCTGAATGCTCATCGCCTTACACATGAATATCTAGAAAAGACCATCAATACCTTTGCCTCACCTCATAGTTTACACAGCAAATACAAGAAATACAACACACTGTGTGGTCTCTTAGCACAGCATTCTTACTTTCCTATGACTCTCTTCCACTATTTAATCCAAATAAAACCTCCATCTCTCCTCAGTCTCTCAAACTTTTCCATAGTCATCTCTAGAACTCATGATCTGATATCATATCATTCTTAATATTCTCAATCTCTGAGTGAAACTTAACTCTATGCTTTCCAATGTACACTGAGATTAGCTTGAAATTTATCAGAGAGCTAAATGTAAATCACTGATGCAATGGACATGAATGTGGGCAAACTTCAGGAGATGGTGAGGAACAGGGAGGCCGGTTGTGTTTCAGTTCATGGGGCTGCAAAGAGTCGGACGCAATTGGGTGACTGAACAACAAGAAAATGTAAACAGTACTAGTGTAACGCTTTTAGAAAAGATTGGGGAAAATATTTAGATACCTAGGTTAGAGGAACAATTATTAGATACAAGAAAGAAAAAAATTGGATTTTATAAAATTATGTTTTGCTCTTTGGAAGACACTATTAAGTGAAAGAAAAATAAGCCAAATACTAGGAGAAAAGACTTACATGTCACATATGTGATCAAGGATTTGTATTCAGCATAAAGAACTCTCAAAACTCAACAATAATAAAACCCAATAAAAATAGACAAACTATTTTAACAGGTACTTCATCAAAGTCATACAAATGGCAAATAAACACAAAAAAATGCTCAGCATCATTAATCATTTGGGAAATAAAATTTGAATACACACAAAACTGGTATGCAAATATTTTAGCAGCTTTATTCACAATTGCTAATAACTTGAAATAATGAGAAAGTCCTTCAGCTGATGAATGGATAGATAGGTTATGTGGTATGTCCATCATATAGAGCAATGAAAAGAATAGACTCTTATTATCTGGAATAACAGACATAAATCTCAAATACATTATGGTTAGTGACAGAAGTCAGACCCAAAAGGTTACATATTCTATGACTGAGTTTATACAATGTCCAGGAAAAGGCAATTTTCCCAGTTTTATTGAGAAATAATTGACACACATCACTGTATAAGTTTAAAGTGTACAGCATGATGATTTGATTTACATATATTGTGAAATGATTACCACAATAGACTTAGTTAACATCCATCATCTCATAGAGAGAATAATAAGGGGAAAATCTCCTTGTGACAATAACTCTTAGGAGCTGCTCTCTAAACAACTCCCCTATATATCATAGAGTCGTGTTTGTTCCCTACAGACATCATGTTATACATGATAATCCTTGTACCTATGTATCTTAGGAAGTGTATTCCTCCTGACCACCTTCCTCCAATTCTCCCTCCCCCACCCATAGCCTAATCACTTTTCTAAGAGTTTGTTGGGTTTAAAAAAAAAATTAGACCCCCACACATAAGTGATATCATACACTATTTGTCTTTCTCTGTCTGACTTACTTCACTTAGCATAATTTAAAAAGGCAAGTGTTTTCTAGACGTTAAGCTTGGGAAAGTAGTTGACTAAAACTGGACAGGATGAGTGAGTAATTCGAGTGTGAAGAACAGTTCCGTATATTGAATGTGGAGTTGGTTTACACAACTGTGCATTTATTATAATTCATATAACTGCCCTTCCATATTAAAACTATGTATTTTTGTCCTGTTTTTCTAAGGTTTAGACCACAAATGTACTGCATAGGTTTTTCATTTACCTAGAGTTTCTACTTATTTGTTATGTTTTCTTACTGGTTAAAGAAAGTTGTACTTCTGTATAATGTAATCTAGTTTGTTTCTGAACATAAACTTATTTTCTTGAACTTATGCATAGAAACAATCTTGAAATTCATTTTAATTTCTGATCCAGTTTAACTGCAGTTTCTTGTTCAAGTCTGTTGAAACACTCTTACTTAAATTCTCATTTTCAGTTTTGCTGAAGCTGAGATTTCAAAATTGATTCGAAGGAGGTAAATTGTTAAAAAAATACAACTATCGTCCTATGTTTTATTTGATGGTTTAAGGGTGAATGGATACAAGGTTATTTCTCTTGAAATACTGAAGGAAATGCTATATTGTATTCTGGCATCTTTTGCTAATTTAATGTCTTATGAAAAATTTTATTTCTGTTATGTGAAATCTGTATATTCTTTGTTTGATATATCTCTCAGAAGATTTCATTATCTTCTTTACTCCTTGTGTTCTACAATTTCATTGTGATAGGTCTGGATATGGATTTTTGTCACTCATTGTGTTAAGCATTCAGTAGATGTCTTCAAGGTTATGAAACTTTTTTCAGATAGAGGAAATTTTTTGTTATTTCTTTGATTTCTTCTCTCAGTCTCATACATACATCTTAACTTTCTTTGTGCTCCTTTTTGAGAAAACTATTAGAAGAAGCTTAAATTTTGTGTTCCTTGTATTGCATCATATGTCCTAAGTTTTCTCTTAGGTTTTTCATCTCTGAAATTTTGTCATTTGATATAAAAGATTTGCTTGAGTCTATCTTCCAGGTCTCCTATTAAACTGTTTAATTTTGGCAAACATATGTTGGATTTCCATGAATTACATTCTTTTCCTCCGATTACTCTGTTTATGTAATTTCTATGAAAATTTTAAAATCTTTTCAAAAATTTCTAACCACAGTATTAATCAAAAATTTCCTAAATTATTCTTCTCAATTAGCTTAAATATATAGCTTTGTTCAAGTCTCTTTTTTCAATTTATTATTTCTTATCTTTGGGCATATTGGTTTGTCTTTAATCTCAGATCATCCTGGTTTTCTTCTGTCAACAAAGAGAAATTTGTTCAATGAAGGAAAATCCTCTCTTGTTGCTTATTCTTGTGAACAGGAAGTGTTGAATATCAGACTATAATTTTTTGTTAAATTTTGATTTGGAAATTATATCAAGGCAACAAAACTTTGTGAAAATAAAAATGATACACAGAATAGCCTTATATTCTTCATGTACTGTACCTGTCATTAGCATTTTACTATATTTGCCCAATCTATAGAGACATATTTTGAAGAATATAACCTCTCCTTTTGGGGAAAAAACGGATCTCATCGTGTATTTGACTAATATTTCCTCATGATTAATGGCTTCCCTGGTGCCTCATCTGGTCAAGAATTTGCCTGCAATGCGGGTTTGATCCCTGGGTTGGGAAGATCCCCTGGAGAAGGGAAAGGCTACCCACTCCAGTATTCTGGCCGGGAGAATTCCACAGACTATATAGTCCGTGGCATCTCAAAGAGTTGGACATGACTGAGTGACTTTCACTCCTTATGATTAAACTAAGAATCCGTACTCTCTGCTGGAATATTGAATAGCTGTGTCCTTCTCCAGGCATCACTTCTGGAGCCACATATAACCATCTGTCTCTTGCTAGTTATGTTAATTGTGATCCACCTGCTCCAAGTGTTATTTGATTTTCTCACTGTATAATTATTGTTTTTTCTTCTTGCAACTAACAAGCAGTCCATAAGGAGATATTGAAAGTCCATGGACATATCTTGATCATCATCAAAATTTTTCCTTTAGCTTTCATTGATGAATTTTGCTTGATCTAATTTAGCCTGATGGTTACAAAATAATGATTATATTCTGCCTTTGTCAGGAAACCATTACCTTCTTTTGTAAGCAAGAGGCCTCCATTCCACACTTTTTATTTATGTGCTTATTCATCTCATTCATATGTGGTAAGGATATGAAATCCTATTTTTCTGTGATTATTTCACTGTACTTAATTATTTTAACATCCAAACTGTCCTAAATTGATGAGTTGGAGCCCCTTTAAGCTGGCTTCTATGTTCTTGTGTCATTATCTGATCACTTCTGGGGGGACTTCCTTTGCTCTCATACCTTATCATCTTGTACCTACTCTGTCCCAACACTGAAATCAGCCTTTTCTCTGAAGTCTTCATTCTTTTTATTGAGGAAAAGGATTAGAGACAAAGACCTCAGCACAAGGTATGCTCACTGCTCTTAGGTATCTTTACTTCTTGGCCTACTCAGTGGACTTGTCTAAGAGATACATGCAGAATATAAACACAGTATATATGGAATATAAACACAGTAGCATATGGTATATATGGAATATAAACACAGTAGCATATGTTTATATGCACATATATACATACACAAATACAACTGTGTATTTTAGGAAATGAGTTCATACCAATCCTTCAATTCCAATCTATAGAAATACTATCTCCTATTCTATATTTGAATGTCTCTCTGTTCACAACGATAACCCTGGTTCCCAGCAACACAAACTGCAGCATGCCAGGCTTCCCTGTCCTTTACTATCTCCCCATGTTTGCTCAAACTCAGGTTCACTGAGTCAGTGATGCTATATGACCCTCTCATCCTCTATTGCTGCCTTATCATCTTGCCTTTGATCTTTCCCAGCATTGGGAAAATGATGTTTATTATTCTCAAAAGCCGGACAACAGACTGCTATACATACATATATATCTTTTCCCAGATTCTTTATCCTTATATGTTATTATAAACTGTGGAGTATAGTTCCCTGTGCTATATAGTAAGTCCTTGTTGGTGATCCGTTTTATATATAGTAGGGTGTATATGTTAATCCCAAACTCCTAATTTATGCCTGCCTTCCTTCCCTTTGGTAACTGTAAGCTTATTTTCTATGTCTATAAGCCTGTACATGTGTGAAATATATTTTTTTGCCTTGTTGGTATGATATATCTTCAAGATCAATTTCCAAAAGCAGTGTCATTGTATCAAAAGAGAAACACATACGTGGTTTTGTTAGATATTACCACATTTCCTTCACTAGGCATAGAATCCTTTGCCCCCCACTAGCAATATAGATGAGCACCTATTTCCTGAGTGCAACAAGGTATATTTTTGGTGAACCTGGACAGTGTGCAGGCAGTGACACTGGGCACCATCTTTCTATCGATAGTAATACATGTGCACTATGGGCTCTCACATTTTTTTTAATTGGAGGCTAATTACTTTACAATATTGTGATGGTTTTTGCCATACATTCACATGAATCAGCCATAGGTGTAGTAAAGATTAGGGAGTTTGTTTTGTTTCTTAGGCAGTGGTAAATGCTCACCTATGGCAGTTATTCTAAGTTTTGGGAGGTCAGAGTAGAAGTAAGTGCTTCTTTTGCTGTTTACAAATTATTCCTCCAAAACCTAGTCCCAGTGTTTATAACTATGCATTTAATGATGACAATCCTGGGAAATGTTGAATTTGTAGATTGATATCATTTCATAAATCGAAAGACTTTTGCTCAGTGGAACCTGAACAGTCTTTACTTAGCTTATTTATTTAGAAGTGAAAAGCAACTCAGGAATTTTCCCGTGATGAATAATGTGCTACTAGCTGATATTCATGCTAATAGCAGACTATGATAGATAGTTTTCTTTCACATTCTATGCTATTTTAGAATTTATTGGTAAGTTCACTCAGCTCATTTTATTCTCAAGGAAGGAAGACAACCATTTATTAATCCAGGTGGTTCTTACCATTCTCACCAGTGTGTTAGTGTTGGTATATTTTCTATGGAGGACAAACAACTACTGGGCATTCACAGATATCTGTTGAGTGATTAAATAATTCAAGGCATCTTTTGAAATAGGAGAAAATAATTTTTAATCAAAGTCAAGATAGGTAAAGAAATTGGAGAAATTATGTCTAGTTTTACCTTTTCAGCTAATTAAATTAGGGAAAAGGAAAATGTTGCCGTAAGAACATATGTGAATTATTTATTACATTGCCACATCGTGCATTTAATTTCATTTTCAAAGCAAAGCACAACAGTGATAATTTATCCTTCCTTTGAGTTTAAGCCCAAACTGCAATATTTTTAATCATGGCTTATTCAACAAGGCTAGCCCTTGTCTATAGTCTTCCAAGTATATTGGATGATGAACATTTTCAAATTACATGGTCTGCAGTTCTTGGTTCCACTACATTTACACCTGCTTTCAAGTTCAGTGAACTGCATTTGATGAGGCTGCATTTGGTCCAAAAGCTTTCTTTGGGTAAATAATTGAAACTGTTCTATCAAATCTGTTTCACTTAGGCAATCTAGAGCCACATCATTCTGTCAGCCACTGAGAAATACCTGTACTGGCCCAGACACTTAGCACTTGTATTGAAATGCTATTTAATCTCTCTTCTAGAGTGGGGGTGACATTCAACCCAACTGTTCAGTGACAGTTTAGGATGACAGGTTCCATGATGAAAAACTGAATATTCCAGTGGGTGAAATCTCTGGGTATTATGAGTAAGAATACAGACATGAGGATGTTGCATAAAAAAGAATATGAAATACTGGTGTCCAATTTAAAAAGCAGGTGTCTATAAAGCTTAAAGTGAAGACTACCACCTGCCCAGTCAGTTATAGCTCTCAACTATTTGGCTTTCTCTTCCTCCAACAGGGATATGATGAATCTTCAGAAGGTTAAAGAGTTGCATAAACAGATACTAAGTACACTTCTTTCAACTAAATTTTTATATATTTTTACTCATCTACTTAGAAAATGATTGATGCATTTCTCTAGTCAGGCATAGAGCTATAATGACCAGCTTGTCTCTTTGTCTTTATTCTATGCTGGAAGTAGATCTCCCTCTATGCTTTCTTCAGAAGTATACATTTATCAAAAATGAAAAAAATAATGTTACCAGTTCACTAGGGGAAGTAATAACAGAGAGGACATGCTGAAGCACAGGACAGAATGTATGTTTTGTTAAGGTGGATGACAGGGTGCAGATGAAGAAAAGTAGATGATGATCTTAGAGTGAGTACAAAGTAAATGAAAGAAAAATGGGTGGAAGTTGCCCAATCTTTCTTTAGAATGCACCTACTATCAATGCTAAGAACTTCTCAGCAGTGCCTCTGGTGAAAATGTGAGCCACAGGTAGAAATTATTTTTCTTCAGTTTTCATTTAGATAAGGGCCTCTGAGAGATAGTATTATCTTTAGCCATGATAAAAGCATGGAATCTAGAAAAGCCTAGAGATATGGCTTTTATAGATGGCACATGAGAAGAATTTTGCACTCCTACCTACACAGAAAATGTAGGCTAAATTCTCATTGCATTGTCCTTTTTGTGGTCTTAAACTAGTTTTATAAACTTTCATACATCTACTTTATGAAGTGCAAAACATAGCAATGGATGATCTCTGTGCAACAGATACCTTCAAAATGACCAAATGAGAATACATTTTGTCAGCCAGAAATTGTTACATAAATAGAAGCTACTACTGAAACAGTATACTCTATCTAGGAAGACTTCTCTGTTACCTGGACTGGGTTAGTTGCTCTACCGTGTATCTTCACATGTTATACAATGCTTCTGCTTAGAGACACATAATGATAACATGATGTGATAAGTGTTCTATAAATTTGAAGACAATAAGCTAATCTGGAGGAGAGAAAGCATCTGATTTATTTCTCTATCTCAAGTACCTTAAATAGTGTATGTAACTAAACTGGCATGTCATGAATTCATGAGCTTATTACTGTGTGGCCAGGTACAATTAATTTGGAATAAAATATGAGTACACTTATTTATAAAACATAAACAGCATCAAAATTGTTGGATGTAAAGGTAAACAGAAATGGTAAGGTTATTCCATCTTTCCCCCATTCCAATCAAAATTTGTATTCTATGTCATATAACTACAAAGATAAATAATCCTTGAGGACCATGGTTTGTTATTATAGATAACACAAGAGGACCTACTAATGTAATCTGAAACAAAGGCTGCTTGAGTATTTGGAAAGAACAGGTTCAGAAAAGTTCAAACATTGCTTTCTAACAAGAAAGAGAAAAGGAGAAGGTAATGCATGTAAAAGGAAAATACAAAAATGTGAACTTGATTCAAGAATAGGAAAAGTGATTTTCACATTCCATTCCTTTATTTTTTATATATATTTTTATTTGAGACTAGATTTACTATGTTGTGTAACTTTCAAGTGTACAGAAAAGTGATTCAGATATATATATATATATGTATACTCATGTATTCATATATATATATACACACACATGCATCCATTTTTTTCAGATTCTTTTCCCATTAGGTTAGGGTAGATTGAGTAGAGTGTCCTGTGTTATACACAGTGGGCTGTTGATTACTTTATATATAGTCGTGTGTATATGTTAATCCCATATTCCTAATTTATCTTCCCACTTTTCCCTTTGATAACCAACCTAAATTTGTTTTCAAAATACATGAGTCTGCTTCTGTTTTACATATCAGTTCTTTTCGATCACGTTTTTTAGATTACACATGTGAGTGACATCATAGTTGTCTTTCTCTGAGTCACTTCATTTAAAATTGTAATCTCTAGACCCATCCGTGTTACTTCAAATGGCATTATCCCGTCCCTTTACAACCTGTCTGTCTTATCATGCCTCTCTTAATGGACATTTAGAGTGCTTCCAGGTCGTGGGTATCGTAAGCTCTACCACAATGACCACTGCAGCGCGTGTGTCTGTTTGAATTATGGTCTTTGCCAGATACATGCCCAGAGGTGGAATTTCTGGGTCATGTGGTGGCTCTATTTTTAGTTATTTTTAATGACCGTTCATAATGTTCTCCAGAGTGGCTGTGCTAAATGTGCATACCCACTAACAGTGTAGAAGGAATGGATCCCTTTTCTTCACACCCTCTCCAGTATTTATCCCTTGTGAACTTTTTGGTGGTAAACGGGATTATTTCCATAATTTCTCTTCCTAATCTTTCATCGTTAATGTAAATGAATGCAAGAGGTTTCTGTGTGTTATTTTTGTATCTTGGAACTTTCCCAAATTCATTGATGAGTTCTTATAGGTTTCTGGTAATCTCTTTAGGATTTTCTACGTATAGTATCATGTTATCTGCAAACAGTGACGGTTTTACTTCTTTTCCAATTTGGATTCATTTTATGTCTGCATCTTCTCTGATTGCCATGGCTAGGACTTCCAAAACTGTGTTGAACAAAAGTGGCGAGAGTGGACATCCTTGTCTTGTTCCTGATCTTAGAGGAAATGCTTTCTATATTTCATTGTTGAGTATGATACCAGCCATTGGTTTGTTATATGTAGCCTTTGTTATATTGAGGAAGGTTCCATCTGCATCCATATTCTGGAGAGTTCTTATCATTAATATGTACCGATCTCCCACCAGAAACTTTTGCTGCATCTATTGTGATGATCACATGAAATTTATTCTTCAATTTGTTGATGTGTTTTATCACACTATTTTATAGATGTTGAAAAATACTTGCATCCCTGGGATAAATCCTACTTGATCAAGATTACGATCCTTTTAATGTATAGCTGGATTTGGTTTACTAGTATTTTGTTGAGGATATTTGTATCTATGTGAATCAGTAATATTGGCCTGTGATTTTCTTTTTTTGTGGTATCTTTGGTTTTGGTATCAGGGTGATGGAGGCCTCATAGAACGAGCTGGGTATTGTTCTTTCCTCTACAACTGTTTGGAATAGCTTTGGAAGGATAGTGTTAACTCTTCTCTAATAGTTTCATACAAATTACTTGTGAAGACATCTGGTTCTGTACTTTTATGTTTGTTGGGAGTCTTTTAATCATAGCTTCAGTTGCAGTACTTGTGATCTTTCTGTTCATATTTTCTATGTCTTCCCAGTTCAGTCTTGGAAGTTTGTAGCTTTCTAAGAATTTGTCCATTTCTTCTAAAATGTCCATTTCGTTGGCTTATAATTGCTCAGAGTAATCTCTTATGATCCTTTGTATTTCTGTGGTGTCCACTGTAACTTGTCCTTTCTAATTATATTATTTTGAGCCCTCTCCTTTCTTTTTCTTTATGAGTCTGGCTAAAGGTTTATCAATTATATTTATCTTTTCAATGAACCAGCTTTTAGCTTCATTGATCTTTTCTATTGTTTTCTTCATTTCTATTTCACTTATTTCCACTCTGATCTTTATGGTTTCTTTTCGTCTACTAACTTTGGGTTTTGTTTATTCTTTCTCTAGTGTTTTTAGGTATAAAGCTAAGTTGTTTCTTGGAGATTTTTCTTGTTTTCTTGTTTCTATTGCTATAAACTCTTAGAACTGCTGTTCGAATCATGTTTTGTTTTCATTTGCCTCTACATATTTTTTATTTAACCTTTGATTTATTTATGATCCAATTTTTGTTTAGTAACATGCTGCTTAACTTCCATGTTTGTGTCTTTTTATAGTTTTCTCTTGTATTTGATTTCTAATATTATAGCATTGTGATCTCTAAATTTCAAATGCATTTCCAGTATCCTGCATTTGATCTTTCTTCTCACAGTTGCTGGTTTTGATATCATATTTGTACATGAATGATTTTCTATTTTTATTCTATGTTTGCCTTTATCAGTTAGCTTTTCTATTTGTATTTTTCTTGTTCCTCATTCTTCCTCTTCTTTCCTAGCTAGAGAAGTTCTTTTAGTATTAGTTGGAAAGTGTTTTGGTATTGCTGAATTCTCTTAGCTTTTGCTTGTCTGTAAAGCTTTAGATGTCTCCACTGAATCTGAACAAGAGCCTTGCTGTGTTGTGTTCTTGGTTGTAAGTTCTTCTCTTTCATCATTTGAAATGCATCATGCCCCTCCCTTCTGGCCTGTAGAGTTTCTGCAGAATAAAATCAGCTGAATAGGTGACTTTGGTCCATTGGTTTGTGCCGGTAGGAGGAACTGGTCCTGCCCACTTGTGGGTGGGCTGTGTCAAGGGGTGTGTTTAAAGGTGGCTGTTGGCTAAGGACAATTGTAGTCAGCCTGTCTGTTGATAGGAAAGGCTGAGTTCCCACTTTCTTGGTTGTTCAGTCTGAGATGTTCCAGTACTTGAGCCTGCACTACTGTTAATGGGGCTAGATCTCAGTGCCAAAATGGTGACCTCTGGGAGAACTCACTCTGGTGATTATTCCTGGGGCCTCTGCCACCAGTGTCCTTGGCTCACAGTGAGCCACCATCGACCCCCACCTCCTGAGGAGATCTTCTAAGACCCTAGGTAGGTCTAGCCAACTCTTATGGAGTCACTGCTTTGCCCTGGACCCCAGTGCACATGACAGCTTGTGCATACCTTCCTTGAATGGAATCTCTGTTTTCCTCATTCCTGTGGAGCTTATAAGATCAAGTCCCATGAGTCTTCAAAGCCAAATGCTCTGGGATTTCCTCTTACTGATGCCAGACCCCAGGCTAGGGATCCTGATGAGGGTCTCAGAACTCTCACTCCCATGGGAGAACCTCTGTAATACAATTATTTTCGAGTTTGTGGTTTACCCACCTGGAGAGTATAGGATTTGATTGTATCATGAAAGGACTCCTCCTACTGTCTCACTGTGAATTTTTTGTCTTTGAGTGTAGAATATCTTTTTTGGAAGGTCTGAATCTTTATTGTCATTCAGCAGTTAGTTGTGATTTGGGGGCTTTCATGAGAGGAATTGAACCCAAGTATTTCTAACATGCCATCTTGTCTCTGCTCCCCAAAATTTGACTTTAACAATAGGAATATGTTTTTCTTTTCATTTTTCCCCTTCCCTACATTATTGTTCTTCAGTTGTTCAGTCATATCTAACTTTTTGCATCCCCATAAACAGCATATGCAAGGCTTCTCTGTCTTTCACTATCTCCTAGAACTTGTTCAAACTCATTTACATTGAGTCAGTGACGCCATCCAACAATCTCATCCTCTGTTTCCCTCTTCTCCTCCTGCCCTCAATCCTTCCCAGCATCAGAGTGTTATCCAATGAGCTGGCTCTTCATATCAGGTGGCCAAAGTACTGAGCTTCAACATCAGACCTTCCAGTGGACATTCAGGCTTGATTTCCTTTAGGATTGACTGGTTTGATCTCCTTGCTGTACAAGGGACTCTCAAGAGTCTTCTTTACTACCTCAGTTTGAAAGCATCAGTTCTTTGGTGCTCAGCCTTCTTTATACCATTAAAGTGGTATCATATGGATATTTGAGGCTGTTGATATTTCTCCTGGCAATCTTAATTCCAGCTTGTGTTTCATCCAGCCTGGCTTTTATGCATGATGTATTCAGCATATACATTAAATAAGCAGGGTGACAATATACAGCCTTGATGTACTCCTTTTCCTATTTGGAACCAGTCCTTTGTTCCATGTCCAGTTTTACCATTTGCTTCTTGACCTGCATACAGATTTTTCAGGAGGCAGGTCAGGTGGTCTGGTATTCCTATCTCTTTAGGAATTTTCTACAGTTCTACTGTGATCCACACAGTCAAAGGGGTAATCAATGAAGCAGAAGTTGTTTTTCTGGTTTTCCTTTGCTTTTCTATGATCCAATGGATGTTGGCTATTTGATCTTTGGTTCCTCTGCTTTTTCTAAATCCATCTTGCTTCATGTACCATTGGTGCCTAGCTTGAAAATTTTGAGCATTACCTTGCTAGTACGTGAAATGAGTCCAATTATGCAGTAGTTTGAACTGTCTTTGCAATTGACTTTCTTTGGGATTGGGATGAAAACTGACCTTTTCTAGTCTTGTGGCCACTGCTGAGTTTTCCAAGTTTGCTGGCATATTGAACGCAGTACTTTAATAGCATCATCATTTAGAATTTAAATACCTCAGCTGGAATTCTATCACCTCCACTAGCTTTGTTCATAGTGATATTTCCTAAGGCCCGCTTGACTTCACACTCGAGGATGTCTGGCTCTAGGTGAGTGATTGCACCACTGTGGTTATCTAGGTCATGGAGATCTTTTCTGTACAGTTCTTCTGTGTATTGTTGCCACCTCTTCTTCATATCTTCTGCTTCTGTCAGGTCCATTTCTGTCCTTTATTGTGCCCATCTTTGCATGAAATATTCCCTTGGTATCTCTACTAGTCTTTCCCCTTCTGCTATTTTCCTCTATTTCTTTGCATTGTTCACTTAACAAAGCTTGTTCTCTCTCTCCTTGTTGTTCTCTGGAGCTCTGTAATCAGTTGGTGTATCTTTTCCAGTCTCCTCTCTTATTTTCTTAGCTATTTGTGAAGCCTCCACAGATAACCATTTTGCCTTCTTGCATTTCCTTCTCTTTGGGATGGTTTTGGTCACCGTCTCCTGTACACTGTTACAAACCTCTGCCAATAGTTCTTCAGTCACTGTTCCTACTAGATCCAGTCCCTTTCATCTACTTGTCCTTCCACTGTATAATCGTAAGGGACTTGACTTAGGTGATAGCTGAATGACCTAATAGTTTTCCCTACTTTCAATTTGAGCCTGAATTTTGCAATAAGGAGTTCATGATCTTAACCATAGTCAGCTCCAGGTCTTGTTTTTTGCTGACTGTATAGAGTTTCACCATCTTCAGCTACAAAGAATATAATCAGTCTGTTTTGGCTATTGACAATTTGGTAACGTCCATATAGAGTCATCTCTTGTGTTGATGGAAGAGGGTGTTTGCCATGACCAGTGTGGTGTGTTCGCTTGTCAAAACTCTGTTAGCCTTTGCCCTGCTTCACTTTGTACTCCAAGGCCAAACTTGCCTGTAACTCCAGGTATCTCTTGACTTTGCATTCCAGTCCTCTATGATGAAAAGGACCTCTTTTTTTGGTGTTAATTCTAGAAGGTCTTTAGGTCTTCATAGAACTGGTCAACTTCATCTTTTTTGGCATTAGTAATTGGGGCATAGACTTGGACTCCTGTGATATTGAATGGTTTGTCTTGGAAATGAATTGAGATCATTCTGTCATTTCTGAGATTGCACCCAAGTACTGCATTTCACACTCTTTTGTTTGACCATAAGGAATTTATTCTAAGGAACTTTTGCCCACAGTAGTAGATATGATGGTAGATATAATATAAATCTGCCCATTCCCGTCCATTTTAGTTAACTGATTCCCAAAATGTCTGTTCACTCTTACCATCTCCTGTTTGACAACTTCCAATTTACCTTGATTCATGGACCTAACATTCCAAGTTTCTATTCAATAGTGTTCTTCACAGCATCAGACTTTACTTTGACCACAAGACACATACACATCTAATGTCACTTGCTCATAGAGTATAGCATACAGGCCTCACTTCTTGGGATTTCAGACCACAGTTCATGCTCCTAACACACTCACTCCATTCCTTTAAGTCTTCAGTGGGTGAACAGATATTTTCAGCATACCCTGGTGATCACACAGGTGATGTTTAATTCTAGAAAGTGACATGGTTCCCAATACATACCCCAAGAATACATGGATAAGGAAGAGAGCTTCTTACATTGGTACCTTGGTAACACTTAGTGACTTACAGTTCATGCTGTGTCTACTAGTAAAATCTTGAATTTGTATAACTTTAACATATTTTATCAATAGAAAACATTGTCGGAGAACTTATCCAGGGTTTCCCGTGGTCTCAAGGATTCAAAAGACAAAGATGTCAACCAGACAAATATGCTTACCAGAAAACAGAGAGAAGGATACACAAATTTGGGGATTATTTATGATTCAAATGCAATTCTTTAACAGCTTATTTTTAAAAATGCATGATAATGTTTACATGAACTTGAAAAAACTCTGATAAGGGAAGCCTGGCATACTGCAGTCAATGGGGTCACAAAGAGTTGGACATGACTAAGTGACTGAGCAATAACATTCATTGCTTCCCCTAGGACATTATTTGGTGATTTCATTTTCTCCCAACTAAACTAGTCTGGATTATTATATTTTATTATTTCTACCAACTTTGAGCTCAGATATAGGATTTTCACTTTTTTCAAATATTTATAGCATTCTTTTTGTCGTATTATTACTGAGCCAATTAAATACACATGTTCCTTTAATCTTTTTCCATACATAAATTTCTCCATTCTGTGTATCTTTATTTTCCTTTGGACCATTCTCTTACATTTGGCATTTCTACTCTTGAGATCTGACTCACCTTTGGGATTGTTAGGTGCTGAAAAACAACTAGATGACCACCAGTTTGGGCTAATGACCTAATCAGAGTAATGAAAAGGATTAAAGTACTGAGTTTTTATTTGTTTAATATATTTTAGTACCTTACTAAATAATTGACTCATTTTATCCATCTTATTTTAAACAATTTCTGAGTTTCTTGGTAATGTCATGAACTAGGGAAAAGAACACTAAAATGAGGCTTTGAAAATCTGAGCCTTAGAAACTCTGCAAAATGTAATCTGAGGCATTATGAAATATTTTTCACTTGCTGTTATAAAGAAATAATATTAGCGCTGGAATATTTGCCTTCTGTGTAGAGCTGTTAGATCCAAAATGATACTAGTGATAAATTGTTAACTAGTGATAAATATGCCTTATAAATTGTTCAGTACATTAAGATTATAAAGTAGGATTAGTCCTTCATGCTTTGCGTATTGGCTTATAAAAATTGGTAACATTGCTATTTTTTCATGCCATCATTTATACTGAGTTTAACTTGGTGACCATGAAGTCACATAAAACCATAAGAATCAGATGAGAAGGTATTTCATAAGTGACATCTCAAGCTATTACTAGGAAGAGGGTTGAGAAGGTTACAAATGGCCCCATTAAAGTCAGGGAATGACTAAGCATTTGAAAAGAGAAGAGAGAATGTGATTATTTTATTAGAAGGAAGGTGAGAGTTCAGAGATTTAAGGGAAAAAAAAAAAAAAAGAAACAGGAAGCTCAGAAATGAGAAAAGGAGCATCATGGAATCAAGTAAGTACAGAGAGGTGGTTCCAGATGGCCAGAGGAAGCAGAGGAGAGGAGGGGAGTCTTTTGGGACAAGAATTCACATCGTTGCAACAGATTGTGACTGGGGCCCAGGATTCTAAATCAAAGGCGCTCAGAGGGGAAAATAACACCCACGTCCCATCCTAGGTTTAACTTCTCCTTTTAGGATATCCTTAGAAACATTGCCCTAAAGTTAAACAACAACAAAAAAAATGAAACTTACAGTTAAGTTATAAAATCTTTCTCCACATTTACCATATATTCAGAATTCCCCATTAATAGAAATTGCTTGAATTAATAACACCAGGTTAAAATTCTTGCTCACATACAACAAGAGAGTCTTCCAAATGAGTTGGTCTCCATTATCCCTCCGCATGTTCAGTAACTCGATCAAAAAAATCCTGCCAGTCTTAATATTTTAAAAATTTTGGGGGAGAAACTAAGATGGCGGAGGAATAGGACGGGGAGAACACTCTCTCCCCAATAAATATACCAAAAGAACTTTTAAAGGCCGAGCAAACTCCAAAAAACAGGAACTGAATGCTGGCAGAGGACAACGGGCATCTGGAGAGGCGACCCAGTGCCGACGTGAGGAGGTAGGACAAAAGAAAGAAAAGAAAAAAAAGTAGAGGGAGAGACAAAGAGCTGGGGACGGGTTCCGTCCCGGAAGGGGAGTCTGGAATAAAGAGGAAAAAAAAAAAAAAAAGAGGAGAAAGGTTTCTGAATACCAGGGAGTATTCTCTCTGGCAGATCTGCGGTGGATCTTGGAGAGCAATATAGCTGAGAGCAGAAGCAGATTAATAGCTAAGCCCTGCAAGGTTCGTCTCTAGCTACAAGGAACAGCCGAGAGCAGCAGCACAGCCGAAGCAGACTGCTCCTGCTCAGGGAGGGGCGGGCCGCGGGCTCAGGGAACGGAGCAGCCTGAGGGACCTAACCTTCCAGGAAAAGCTCCCTCTCCCCCCCAGGTCCGTGCACAAAACAAAGAGCGGTGAGGAGTCAACAGAGAGGCTGGGCAGCTGAGGGCTGCGGACCGGCCCAACCCCCGCCTGAGAGCAGTGGGCATAACCCAACCCAGCCCCGGGGAGGCTAACCACGACTTCTGGGGATTCTGGACAGATCGGTGCTGTATACACCTTAGAAGGAGTGCTCAGCTGCACGCCGAGAAAACAAAGCGGCAGGGCCGGGAGAGAGGAGAAGCACCACTCCCCAACTGCTGGGCGGACGACAGAGAGCCTGAGCAGAAGGGGCGGGGGAAGCCCTCTCATCCGGAGCAGGGCAAACTCCAAAATTAAATCTCTGCCGGTAGATCAGACTGCATAGAAAAGAGACTGTAGGACTGTGA
>ML661896.1:14162037-14228543 GCA_007570785.1 Antilocapra americana
TTTTTTTTTTTTTTTCTTCTTCTTATTTCTTTTTTCTCCTTTATTTTTATTTTCCGGTTTTTTTTTTTTTAAGTATTTTTGAGAACCCAGTCTTTACTCTAGATTTTTAATCTTTGCTCATTAGTACCTGGTATCAACTTTGTACCTTTCAAGATCCAAGCACCAGCACCCACTGCTACCTGGGAGTGAGATCATTGGCTTGACTGCTTTCTCCCCATTCTTATCTCTTGCTAGTAACAGTGAGGAAACCTAGACTCACCCACCAGAAAACCACACAAGCCTTTCCACCCAGGAAACTTCGACAAACCACGCATCCAACCCCTCCCATAGAGAGGAATCCCCACAATAAAGGGACAACACAGCAAGATAAACAAGATGAAAAGGCAGAGAAATACCCAGCAAGTAAAGGAACAGGATAAATACCCCCTAGACCAAACAAAAGACGAAGAGATAGGAAGTCTACCTGACAAAGAATTCCGAATAATGATAGTGAAAATGATCCAAAACCTGGAAAATAAGTTGGAGTTACAGCTCAATAACCTGCAGGCAAGGATTGAGAAGATGCAGGTAAGCTTTAACAAAGATTTAGAAGAAATGAAAAAGAGACAAAATACAATGAATAATGCAATAAATGAGATCAAAAACACTCTGGAGGGAACCAACAGTAGAATAACAGAGATAGAAGACAGAATAAGTGAGATAGAAGACAGAATGACAGAAATAAATGAAACAGAAAGGAAAAATGAAAAAAGAATTAAAAGAAATGAAGACAACCTTAGAGACCTCTGGGACAATATTAAACGCACCAATATTCGAATCATAGGAGTCCCAGAAGAAGAAGACAAAAAGAAAGACCATCAGAAAATTCTTGAAGAGATAATTGTAGAAAACTTCCCTAAATTGGGGAAGCAAATAGCCACTCAGGTCCAAGAAACACAGAGAATCCCAAATAGAATGAACCCCAAGCGGGACACCCCAAGACACATATTAATCAAATTGGCAAATATCAAATACAAAGATCAAATATTAAAAGCAGCAAGGGAGAAGCAAAAGATAACTCACAAGGGGAATCCCATAAGGATAACAGCTGATCTCTCATCAGAAACGCTTCAGGCCAGAAGGGAATGGCAAAACATACTTAAAGTCATGGAAGAAAACAATCTACAACCCCGACTACTCTACCCAGCAAGGATCTCATTCAAATTTGAAGGAGAATTCAAAATTTTCTCAGACAAGCAGAAACTGAGAGAATTCAGTAATACCAAACCAGCCCTCCAACGAATGCTAAAGGATCTTTCCTAGATAGGAAACACCGATGGGATAGATAATCTGGAGCCCAAAACAATAAAATAAATGGCAGCGGGATCATACTTATCAATAATTACCTTAAATGTAAACGGGCTGAATGCCCCAACCAAAAGACAAAGATTGGCCGATTGGATACAGAAACAAGACCCCTATATATGTTGTCTACAAGAGACCCACCTCAAACCTAGGGACACATATAGACTGAAAGTTAAAGGCTGGAAAAAGATATTCCATGCAAATAAAGACCAAAAGAAAGCAGGAGTGGCAATACTCATATCTGATAAAGTAGACTTTAAAATAAAGGCAGTGAAAAGAGATAAAGATGGACATTACATAATGATCAAAGGATCAATCGAGGAAGAAGAAATAACAATTATAAATATTTATGCACCTAACATAGGAGCTCCACAATATGTAAGGCAAATGCTAACAAATATGAAAGGGGAAATCAACAACAACACAATAATAGCAGGAGACTTTAATACACCACTCACACCAATGGATAGATCAACTAGACAGAAAAGTAACAAGGAAATTCAAACTTTAAATGAAACAATAGACCAACTAGACCTAATTGATATCTATAGGTCATTCCACCCCAAAACAAGGAATTTCACCTTTTTCTCAAGTGCACACGGGACCTTCTCCAGGATAGATCACATCCTGGGCCATAAATCTAACCTTGATAAATTCAAAAATATTGAAATCATCCCAAGCATCTTTTCTGACCACAATGCAGTGAGATTAGATATCAACTACAGGAGAAAACCTCTCAAAACTTCCAACATATGGAGGCTCAACAACACACTGCTGAATAACCAACAAATCACAGAAGAAATTAAAAATGAAATTCAGTTATGCATGGAAACGAATGAAAATGAAAACACAACAGCTCAAAACCTATGGGACACTGTGAAAGCAATGCTAAGGGGAAAGTTCATAGCAATACAAGCTCACCTCAGGAAACAAGAGAAAAATCAAATAAATGACCTTACTATACACCTAAAGCAACTAGAAAGGGAAGAGATGCAGAAGCCCAGGTCTAGTAGAAGGAAAGAAATCTTAAAGATCAGGGCAGAAATTAATGCAAAGGAATCAAAAGTGACCATAGCAAAAATCAACCAAGCCAAAAGCTGGTTCTTTGAGAAGATAAATAAAATTGACAAACCGTTAGCCAGACTCATCAAGAAACAAAGGGAGAAGAACCAAATCAACAGAATTAGAAATGAAAACGGAGAGATCACAACAGAAAACACAGAAATACAAAGGATCATAAGAGACTATTATCAGCAACTATATGCAAATAAACTGGACAATTTGGATGAAATGGACAAATTCCTAGAAAAGTACAACTTTCCAAGACTAAACCAGGAAGAGATAGATAATATTAATAGACCCATCACAAGCATGGAAATTGAAACCGTAATCAGAAATCTTCCAAAAAACAAAAGCCCAGGACCAGATGGCTTCACAGCTGAATTCTACCAAAAATTTAGAGAAGAGCTAACACCTATTCTACTCAAACTCTTCCAGAAAATTGCAGACGAAGGTAAACTTCCAAACTCATTCTATGAGGCCTCCATCACTCTAATTCCAAAACCTGGCAAAGATGCCACAAAAAAAGAAAACTACAGGCCAATATCACTGATGAACTTAGACGCAAAAATCCTCAACAAAATCCTAGCAAATAGAATCCAACAACACATCAAAAAGATCATACATCATGATCAAGTAGGCTTTATCCCAGGGATGCAAGGATTCTTCAATATTCGTAAATCGATCAATGTAATACACCACATTAACAAATTGAAAAATAAAAATCACATGATTATCTCAATAGATGCAGAGAAAGCCTTTGACAAAATTCAACATCCATTTATGATAAAAACCCTCCAAAAAGTAGGAATAGAAGGAACATACCTCAACATAATAAAAGCTATATATGACAAACCCACAGCAAACATTATCCTCAATGGTGAAAAACTGGAAGCATTCCCCCTGAAATCAGGGACAAGACAAGGGTGCCCACTCTCACCACTACTATTCAACATAGTTTTGGAAGTTTTGGCCACAGCAATCAGAGCAGATAAAGAAATCAAAGGAATACAGATTGGAAAAGAAGAAGTAAAACTCTCTCTGTTTGCTGATGACATGATCCTCTATATTGAAAACCCTAAAGACTCTACGAGAAAATTACTAGAGCTAATCAGTGAATATAGCAAAGTTTCAGGATACAAAATCAACACACAGAAATCCCTGGCATTCCTATACACTAACAGTGAGAAATCAGAAAGAGAAATTAAGGAAACAATCCCATTCACCATCGAAACAAAAAGAATAAAATACTTAGGAGTATTTCTACCTAAAGAATCAAAAGACTTGTATATAGAAAACTATAGAACACTGATGAAAGAAATCAAGGAGGACACAAACAGATGGAGAAATGTACCGTGCTCATGGATTGGAAGAATCAATATAGTGAAAATGAGTATACTACCTAAAGCAATCTATAGATTCAATGCAATTCCTATCAAGCTACCAGAGGTCTTCTTCAAAGAATTAGAACAAATAATTTCTCAATTTGTATGGAAATACAAAAAACCTCGTATAGCCAAAGCAATCTTGAGAAAGAAGAATGGAACTGGCGGAATCAACCTACCTGACTTTAGGCTATACTACAAATCCACAGTCATTAAGACAGTATGGTACTGGCACAAAGACAGAAACATAGATCAATGGAACAGAATAGAAAGCCCAGAGATAAATCCACGCATCTATGGACACCTTATCTTTGACAAAGGAGGCAAGAATATACAATGGAGAAAAGACAACCTCTTTAACAAGTGGTGCTGGGAAAACTGGACAGCCACTTGTAAAAGAATGAAACTAGATCACTTTCTAACACCATACACAAAGATAAACTCAAAATGGATCAAAGATCTAAACATAAGACCAGAAACTATAAAACTCCTAGAGGATAACATAGGCAAAACACTCTCTGCTATAATCCAAAGCGGGATACTCCATGACCCACCTCCCAGAATATTGGAAATAAAAACACGAATAAACAAATGGGACCTAATTAAAATTAAAAGCTTTTGCACAACAAAGGAAACTATAAGCAAGGTGAAAAGACAGCCTTCAGAATGGGAGAAAATAATAGCCAATGAAGCAACAGACAAACAATTAATCTCAAAAATTTACAAACAACTCCTGCAGCTCCATTCTAGAAAAATAAACAACCCAATTAAAAAGTGGGCCAAAGAACTTAACAGACATTTCTCCAAGGAAGATATAAAAATGGCTAACAAACACATGAAAAGATGCTCAACATCACTCATTATCAGAGAAATGCAAATCAAAACCACAATGAGGTACCACTTTACACCAGTCAGAATGGCTGCCATCCAAAAGTCTACAAGCAATAAATGCTGGAGAGGATGTGGAGAAAAGGGAACCCTCTTACACTGTTGGTGGGAATGCAAACTAGTACAGCCACTATGGAGAACAGTGTGGAGGTTCCTTAAAAAGCTGCAAATAGACCTGCCATATGACCCGGCAATCCCACTGCTGGGCATATACACCGAGGAAACCAGAATTGAAAGAGCCACGTGCACCCCAATGTTCATCGCTGCATTGTTTACAATAGCCAGGACATGGAAGCAACCTAGATGCCCATCAACTGACGAATGGATAAGAAAGCTGTGGTATATATACACAATGGAATATTACTCAGCATTAAAAAAAAATTCATTTGAAGCAATTCTACTCAGATGGACGAAACTGGAGCCCATTATCCAGAGTGAAGTAAGCCAGAAGCAAAAACAACAATACAGTATATTAACACATATATATGGAATTTAGAAAGACAGTAATGAGAACCCAACATGGGAGACAACAAAAGGAACGCAGATGTATAGAATAGACTTGTGGACTTTGTGGATGAGGGTAAGGGTGGGATGAGATGGGAGAAGGGCATTGAAGCATGTTAATTGTCATGTGTCTAATCAATCGCCAGCCCAGGATTGATGCTCGGGACTGGTGCAGCGAGATTTCCCGGTGGGGAGGGAGGAGGGAGGGGGGACCCGGAGGGGAAGCATATGTAGACCCATGGTGATATCATAACAATGTATGGCTAAAACAATAATTAAAAAAAAAAAATAATAAATAAATAAATGGTAACCTACTCCAAAAAAAAAAAAAAAAAAAAAATTTTGTAAGAAAGTAATTTTAAAAAGGGGGGGGGGGGAGGGAGTGGTTTCTGAATTCATAGCATTCTCATCATTTACCTAAGAGCTCAGCTTTAAAAATTCATTCACAGTAAATTTCTCGGTCTTTCAAATCCTGCCCCTCCTCTTTCCTGAAGCAGCAGTAGTTAATGATTGTGTCTCTTTCTGTAGGGAGGCGTCACTATCCCAGCAACCTCCTTAATACTTGCAATTCAAACATGCTATGCTTATCTAATTGTCCTTCTGAAGGTCTTTCTGTAAACACCGGTTCTCAAATGTCAGTAACAGGACCAGATTATATTTCTTAAAAATTACTGAGGACTCCCAACAAATTTGTATTTATGTCAGCTATCAATATTTATTCTACTGGTGGTCCTTTTACCACATTAACTCAAACTTAAGTATATGAGAGAGTTACCTGAGTTACTAACAGGATGTTGAAAAAGCAAATAGACAGTTCCAAGGTGCCTAGGTTTCCGTGAGTATACATGAATGAGGACTGTGCTTAGTCATGTCCAACTCTTTTTGACCCTGTGGACTAACCCGCCAGGCTGCTCTGTCCATGGAATTCTCCAGGCAAGAGTACTGGGGTGGGTTGCCATTTCCTTCTCCAGGAGATCCTCCCAATCCAGGGATTGAGCCTGGGTCTCCTGTCTTGCAGGCAGAGTCTTTACCTGCTGAGTCATAGAGTGCTTCTACTAGAAATTAAAGTTGAAACACCTATAAAATTTTAGTTACTAATTTATTTTATAATAACACATTAATCCTATGTTAACTTTAGTTATGTTAACAAGAACTTCTCATCTTACCTTTTTGCAAATTTCTTTCATATACGGCTTAAGAGACTACTACTGGAATTCTTACATCTAGAACTGCATTCAGTCTTGAGATGTGTTTGGTTAAAATTTATGAAGAGACTATAGATTAAGAAGCTGTGTAATTGGAGAAAAAAGGGTTTTTTAAAATAATTATAAATATTCTTTGATATTACATCAAAACTCAACAAGTTGTAGAGTCTTCTCAACAAGTTGTAGAGTCTTAAAGGGTAGATGTAATGAATGAATATGAAAATATATTAGTTGTTTATAATTTTTTCATCAAAACCCATTGATTTATCTTGCATTTTAAAAGACTTTACCATGCAGTATTTTTTTAGTATCATAAGTAGTCTTTCTTTTGGGGAAAACATTAATTCACTGAATTATGCCAATCTTTGAAATGTTGACACTTTTCACTATAAAATACAAATAAATAGCATTTTTTAATTCCATTGATCTCATCAGAAACGACTTTAAGTATTAGGAATCCATTAAGATATCAGAAGCAAATATAAATTTTTAAAAATTCCAATATTTCTATGAAAACACAAATATTATTTGCAACAAATACTTTGTTTTCCTTGAAGTGACAGCCTCACTTCATTTTTGCAGTACATCTGTCAAACATCCATGTATTTATAAACATATATCTGTTATTTGTTCAAGTAAAAATTATTTTCAATGAACTAGTTCAGCTAGATATTCTAACAAAAAAGTTTTTCCTTAAGACAGCAATGGTTTCCATCAAAAAATGCTCTATGTATACTTCCCATTCCCCAACACAGAATATGAAAAGTCATGATTTAATAAAATTAGCAATGTGTATTATTTCACCAAGGATATTCTTAAGTGACACTGGCTTTTTCTTTTAAACTGCAAGAATATAAAGACTACTTAGTACTATTGGTGCTCGTAAGTTGATGTGTGCTAAGACACCTAGTTTTACTCATTGTTGCATTCCAAATATCAAGTCAGCGAAAAATAGCAAATAATGTTAGTATTAACTTTTCAGACCCCCTGAATGTGTCTTAAGAACTCTAATAAGGACACAGGCCACAGTAAGAATGATTGCTTTAAACCAAATCTGTTCCTATCAAACTCCTACGTTAAAGACTTCAGTCTTCTGTCCTAATGTCAAATAAATACACTTTAAACCTGATGTACAGAACTTTGACAGCCTGGACCCCAGCAGCCTTTAGACTCTTGGCGAACACTCCTATTTCACATGTACTCTCTGCTCCCAGCACTCTGAGCTCCTCACTAAGCATCTCACTCTGTGCCCTTCATCACTTTGGGCTTCTGAGCAACTGATACCTTTCTATCTCTGTCTGAAACACTCCTCATTCTTTATAGTCTAATTCAAATGTTAGCACCCTTGACAAGTCTTTCTCTCACTCCTAGGCAGCTGACTAGAGTTAGACACTGCTTCCCCTGGGCCTCTGGAGTACTTCACTTACTCATTCAACAAAATTTTGGGATCATCCATTCATGCCAGGCATTATTCTCAGAGCTAGGAGAACAGAGATGAACAAGACAGAGAAGAACTATAATCTAGTCTTTTAGAACTGATCTAATTTAAATGTTAAGGGAGTGATAGACAAAATATAATTGATAAAAATAAAGTCATGTGGTTTCAAATGGTGATGAAAGGGAAAGTGTTAGTCACCCCTTCATGTCTGACTCTTTGTGACCTCCCAGGCTCCTCTGTCAATGGGATTCTCTAGGCAAGAATACTGAACTGGGTTGCCATGTTCCTCCAGGGGATCTTCCCCACCCAGGGATTAAACCCAGTTCTCCTGCATTCCAGGCAGATTGTTTACCTTCTAAGCCACCAGGGAAGCCCTTCAGATGGTGATAACTGCTATGAAAAATAGGATAAAAGGATGTAGAATCACTAGGTATAAGTTAAAATATTTGTTCAGAGAAGAATTCCCTGTGGCAGTACTATTTGGCCTAAGACCTGGGGGGTTTAAAGAAGAGTCAGGTCAAGAAAAGGGGAAACATTTTCTGGATAGAGGAAAGAGTAGCTGTAAGGGAGAAATGAACCCAGGGGCTAGAAAAACAGAGAGAACCCTAAATCACAGGACTTATCATGACAAAATGGATAGATGCTGACTGGATCCATCCACGTAAGGGCTGTAAGGAGACAGAAGCTGCCAGAGAAAGCTCCCAGAAGGCCCACAGTCCCTGCATGGATGGTAGTATAAGCACAGGTGTGGCTTCATTGGTTTACCCAAACTGGAGAAGCCTCTGCTTTAGGGCCCAGAGGAAGCCTCCAAGCCTAGTTCTAAGGTTGCACAGATGATTCCTTGAGTAACTATATGTCATATAATATTTTTTTTCTTGAACTAGCTAAATAACTGCCATTTGTTTCTCATAACCCTGACTGATACAAAAGTGCTAAATACACACATATGCATATACATATGGGGCTTCCCTTGTGGCTCAGCTGGTAAAGAATCTGCCTGCAATGTGGGAGACCTGGGTTCGATCCCTGGGTTGGGAAGATCCCCTGGAGAAGGGAATGGCTATCCACTCTAGTATTCTGGTCTGGAGAATCCCATGGACTGCATAGTCCATGGGGTCACAAAGAGTCGGATATGACTGACTGACTTTCACTTTCACATATACATATGTGTGTGTATGTGTATACACAAACATATACACCCATATATGCATTATATGTAAGACCTTACGACTCATGACAATCTCAGAAGTGAAAGTGGGGTGACAAAGCAAAAGTGAACTCAGTTTTTTTTATATATATATATATACATAAAAGGCAGTTTTTGCTGCCTTTCAGTTCATTATTTCCCCACATGAATCAGGTCAGCTTCAAAACACCTTACTGAGCACCCCCTTAAGTTCCACCAATTTAGGATAATTATTCTACATACTTGTACCCATTTTCCCCAAATGGCATTTTATCTATATATTCTCTGCCCAACACTTACTATACATACCCAGGGCCTGTCTCAGTCAGGTTCTTACAGGAATGGTCTTCATCTCAGGTGGTGTGGGATGTTGTAAAGAAACGAAATGAGAGGCTGAGGCACCAAGGAACATGGGAAAGCAGAAGGCCTTTACTAATATCAGAGTGGAAGGAGCAAAGAAAGTAAAAGATTACTGGAGTGCAGGGAGAGGTGGATACTCAGCACCAACCAGAAACTCAGAGCTGACGGAGGGAGGGTCAGTCTCTTGGTGGTGAAAGAAGGGTAGAGTGGAATGCATCTGGAGGGTCAAAGAGAGCAGAAATCATATAACCTGGTCGTAGTCTGCTCCTATTGCCACAACCAAGTCCCCCAAACTAGGTGGCTAAAACAACACTTACTTCCTCTAGTTCTGGAGGCTAACAGCCCAATGTTCTAGAGGTGCTGTGTTCTGAGGTGTCTCTGCTTACCTTGCACACGGCTGGTCTTCTCTCTGTGTCCTCACGTGTCTTCCCTCCCTGTGTGCATACCTGGAGTCCTTTCATATGTCCAAATTTCCTCTTCCTACAAGGACACCAAGTCAGATCAGATTAGGGCCCATCCTAAGGCCTTCATTTTAATATATATATATATATATATATATATATATATACACATATAGATATAAACTATCTTTGAAAAAAAGGAAATTCCACCAAATTCCACACCATGGAAGGACTTTGAGTGCATTACCCTAAGTGAAATAAGTCAGAGACTGAAAAATATTATATGGTCACAATTATATGTGGAATCTAAAAACATTAAACTCATAGAAACAAAGAAGATCAATTGCCTGGGCCTGAGGAGTAGGCAAAGCAGAAGATATTGGTTAAATGGTACAAACTTCCAGTTATAAGACGTATAAGTTCCGAGGATCTAATTACAGCATATAACTATGGTTAACAATATTGTATCATATGCTTTAAAGTTGCTATAAGAAGAATTTTAATGATCTAACCGTAACAACAGCAGCAACAAAACGGTAATTATGGGAGGTGAAGGATTCCTTATTTTGGTAATCATTTCTGCAAGATAGGCATGTATCGCATCATTTACTTTATTTAAAGTCTACCAATTTACATGTTAATCTGTTCCCAAAACACCCTCCCAGAAGCATCTAAAACAATATTGGACCAAACATCTTGTCACCATCACCCAGCCAAGTTGACATATAAAATTAAACATCACATCCACACAACTACCCTGGATAGAATAACCCAGTCATTTTATTTAAAAAACAGTGACAAACTTTTTATTTTTTCGGTTTTCTAGTCATAAGATCAATGATTTATAGGACACTAACAGAGAATGCCTCAGAGTGAACCATGTAATCATTGAAGATGTCTTCAGGCAATTACAAGGAAAGGTCAAGGCAAAGCTGCTGTTGAATACTAAAATCATGTTGAATTTAAAGTAAGAGCTGCTATTACCCTGGTGAGATTTATCCTGATGCACTGAAGTCGGATTCATTAAGATGAGTAATCCAAGGTCTACTTGTTTTATAAATCTAGCAATTAAAAATATTTAGAAACTACCAGCAGCATCTTAGCCTGAGTGATAGAGAAAAATGCAGTATTGACACCCCTTAAAGGGCTTATGATACAGTAAGGAGGGGGTGAGTAGAAATCAATATAGGGTCACATGCATATACCACATACATTTCTGGTAAATAGTGCTTTCACTTAGAGAATGATATTCTTAATAAAAATAGAGCGCTACTTAGCCTTTGCCCCTTTCCCTGGAGCACAGGAAAAATAAAAATAAAAACTGGGGGATAAAGATGGATAAGATTTGAAAAACTGAAGGAAGCTGGAAGATCCCAACAATATGACAAAAGTGAAAGGATTAATTTAGCTTGAGGGAAAATAAACTTGATATTGATGGGACCTTCAAGTTTCACAAAATTTGCAAGTGTTACTTACAGTTCATTTTACCTTCCATAAATTCAAAGATATAAGTGCTGAAAAATTTATGAAACTTCTTCAGACAGTTAATTATCTTTAAAATACAAAGTGAACTTTCTAGCTATTAATAGAAAACATCTCCTGTCTGACCTCTTTACTTTCCAATAATTTGCATTACCATCAATTTCAGTCATTTCTCTTCTCTGAGCCATTCTATGCAAGGAGAAAAATAATTTATTTGGTCTTAAGAACTCCCATATATGTAATAAAAAAATAGACCAGAAATGTCTTTTTGATTTCCAGATTCACCCCCAAGCTAATTGACTTTCACTCATGAACAATACTTTAATCAGAACATATACCCCCAAAATAGAAGAAACCACACATTCCAAACAAGCAATGTCATTTACAGTCGTATTTAAGGTTAACAGTTCTGGACCAAAATTGCCTGTGGAATGCTTAGAATTTTGTATGGAATGTAATAAATTCAATTAATTTATGGGTATTAATCCTCTTTACTGTTAGAAAACATAGGCCATTTGAGGTAGCCGCAGCTTGAAATTTTGATTGAGAGTGGCTCAGATGGTAACGAATCTGCGTGCAATGTGGGAGACACAGGTTTTATCACTGGATCATGAAAATGCCTTGGAGAAGGGAATGGTGCCCTCTCCAGTATTCTTACCTGGAGAAGTCCATGGACAGAGGAGACTCGTGGGCTATAGAGTCCATGGGGTCACCAAGAGTAGGGCATGACTGAGTGACTAACTCTTTAAGATACAAAAGGGAACTTTTGTAAGTTTTTTAAATGGAAGATGAGGAAAAAAGATGTAGAAATTATTTGTAATAGCATTTTTTTCTCTTAAATTGCTGAAATTTTGTATGCATTATCAAATAGAACAGATATAATGATCTTTTGGGGGAGGAAATTCTAGAAATTTTTTTTAAAATAGGATAATAAGAATTAGGAAAAACAAACAATAGATGATTTCTTTCTGGGAAAAATATCCATTTTCTTATCCATGAAATGAATTTCTATCCTCACCTGTTGGTAACATTCAGTTATAACCAGTGCTGCTATAAAAGAATAGAAATTCTTTTCAGGATTTCTATGTTTTTCACCATGTAGTAGTTGTAGCTAATCCAGGCTGTTATATTTTCAAGGGCACTGCTGCTTTGCAGGGCGTAATGCTGATTTTCTTATCTTAGCAATGCTGCCTTTAGTTATTTTTGTGATTTTGATCCTCCTGAATCCTTTTTGGTACAGATTCAAAACAGTATTTCTTCTGTCCTGATTTTCCTCATGAGTTTAAAGCAATATTTTGACTTTGAGAGGTTCATGTATACATAACAAAGAATTCTGGAAACTTTCTCCATAGTGTTCTTAATTTGTGTTTTTTAAAGGGAGCTTTAAAAAGCCTTTTGTTATTTACTGAAATTGTATATCTTTTTCGTGACTAAAATAAAAACCATCTGTCAGTCTGATTCCTTAGTACTGTTGATATGTCATATGCACTCCAATAATTTAATGATGCAGATTATATTCAAGAAGATATTTATATATTTTTACATACTAGCAACTTACTGGACAAAGGTGAAAGTATCTTGCCATTCCTTAATATTAGTAAATATTTTCAATTAAACCTATTCTAGGATTTACAGCACACAAAATATGTCAGCCTGACAGATATGTTCTAGTTACTCTAGTTTGGCAGGAATTTTTCTACTCTATCTCTATGTAAAGTTTTGTAAAAGTCAACAAAGGTCAAGACCTTGTTCTGTGTTTCAATAAACAGTCCTGATATATCTTACTAGATGGAGAATAACACTGCAAACCTCCCTTGGGCTCCAGGATACTGCCAGTTGGACATTCTGACCTCTTTTACAAAAAAGGAAATGAAAACATTGAGCAGTTTATCTTTAACAGGATGCCTCTGATAGATTTGGTTAAACAAGGTTATAGCTGTCGATTGGAAAGGTCTCTTCTGCCTCAGTTTAAATCACCATTCTCATTTGTCTTCTGTACAGAAAAGAAATCTGACTTATTCAAGGACAATAGAGCAGCTTTACTCTAACAAAAGGAGAAAATGGCAAAATATACATATTTTCATCTTTAGTCATTTTTTTAACCATGCACACTTGTGCAAATTATTCTGAACCTACTAAAGTGTGTAGGATCGTGCTATGAAATGCTGAGAGATAGAAAATATGATCATCAATTTGTCTCAGGAAAGCTAACAAAGGTTCTTCCAGACTTAAGATGAAATGCTTTTTAAAATCTCTGATAGAGATTCTAGAATAGGTTAATTTGAAAAGTTATAATTATTCTACAATTAAAAGTTATTCTTGACTCCTGGGTCCAGACGATCCTCTGGAGATGGAAATGGCAATCCACTCCAATATTCCTGCCTGGGAAATTCCATGGACAGAGGAGCCTGGTGGGCAACAGTCCATGAGGTCTCAAAGAGTTGGACACAAGTGAGCAACTGAGCACACACGTTATTCTCAGGATCTAAGACAATTTTGTGCTATTTCCTTAGTTGGTATATCTCTCATAATGTTAAAAATGCCCTTTCCAAAATATTAAATGGTAACCTACTGAAATGATAAGCTAATGTATTTGATGCTAACCACAACTAATCATTAAATAGTATGCACGAGCCCAATATGAGATCATAAAGAATCTATTTTAAAAATTATTTCATATATATATATATATATATATAATCATATGAATTGAGCAAGTAACAGCACAAATGTATCGGCAGATGCAATGAAATGTTAACTATCATGCAGTACCATTTAGTGTCTTAAGAGAAACTGCAATGTAAATATAAAAGACAGTTAAGATTCAGTGAAGAGCATATGAATGGGGGAAATAATGAACAAGAAGTACTTTACTGGGAATACACAGAGTGTGAGAGTGACATGGGGTCTAAGATCTGAAAGATGAGGAGGAGTATTCCAGCACTGTTATTGGGGGTGAGTGAAGCTGGAGCAGGCAGGGGTTCACATGTGGAAAGGAGAGAGCAAAATGTGTTCCACGAACTAAATTGTGAGCACACTTAGGGGAAACTGGTGAAGAGAGAAGATGAGAAGTGAATAGACAGTAGATTACACAGGACCCCGTAAACAGTATAAACGGGTTTGGAGCACAGTAGGGGCTCTGCAGTAGGCTTTTAAGCAGAGGAGCCTCATCATCAGATTTTATTCTGAGGAATATTTCCTTGGTTCTAATGGGGTACATGATAGGAGATCAGGGTCTATTACAGAGGAATACCATACTGTAGTGAGTAGATATTAATGTGGTATTTGAAAGAGATGATAACAGCAGTAAGTAGGAAAGTGTCATTGAGAGTAGAGTGAGGTGAGTGGATCCCAGAGACATATTAATACATCAGTGTTAACTGCAGAAAAGGGAAAATCCAGAGTTAGGAACAGGGCCCAGGGATCTGTCCTGGGCAACTGACTGGCAGCTCCATGTATCATTTTATTGCAGAATAAATTTCAAAAAGGAAAACCAATGTGGAACTGGAGGCAGGGCAGTAGGTATCAGAGATGATGAGCTGGACATATTGAATTGGATGTTCCTTAGGTCATCTAAGTGATCTTGAGCTATACGGAATGGGATAAACAGAAGATTTAGGAGAAGAATCTGGATCTGAATTAGAGATTTGAAGTTTAAATAAGTATAATTGAAAATGGGAATGAGTGAAACTGCTCAAAGAAGTATGGGGAAAACAAGAGAAAGTAATTCCAAAAGTAGAACCCTAAGAAACATTGACATTTAAAGAGCAGACTAATAAAGAAAAGCCTAAAAGAGGACATTGTCAGAAAAGTGGGAGGAAATTTACTTTAATTGTAAAAATGACCTTAGTAAACAAATAATTTTGTATTGCACATGACTAATCTACATTTTAAGAGTGTCACTCTAATATGTTGAAAAAAATAAAAACAGAGCTATGCTTGGAGGTAGAAATATCAAGAAAAATGAAGCTAAGGAATTACATTCATTTATCCATTCATTCATTGATGCATTCAAGAGCTTCCTACTAAGGATCCATTGTGAAGTACTATAAAAGATGTTTCAGTAAATACATAACATAAATTAAATACTGAGTGTGGCTTTTAGGAGCTCATGCACTAAGAAAGGAGACATATGCTTTAGTAAATAATTTGAGGGAAAGCAGGACGTGTTTCCTAAAGAAAGCACAGAAAACATACTAAGAGAGATCAAAAAAAGAATACACAGCCCTGCCACAGGGTCAGGCACAATATAAATTCTCAACATGTATACTGAATCAATTTATGCCATCCAGCTGGAGGGGTTAAAAAAAGCTTTCTGTAGCAGTTGGCATTTGCCATTAAAAACGTGAATTCCTAATATTTAAATATAAGAGAAAGGATTTGGATAAATCAGTGGCAGGTACAAGGGCAGCAGCTGGAGCAGCTTAATCTAGAGTAAAGGCCTGAGAAATGTATTCATTTTAAAAATATTTTGAGCATCTGTCTATAGTTTCTCAAATTACAGACTAAAGAAAACAGCTCATTTTGTGGCACTGGCAATTTCTGATCAAGAGCTAAAAATAACCACAATGTCCAAAACACTTATAAACGCATTCATATTTAATCCTCAGAGACAACTTTGATAACCAGGAGTTATTTCTACATACAAAAACTAAGACCTGAGTGGGTAAAATGTGTTAGAATCTAAGTTTTCGCAGTGTCCTATACCTTTATTTTAGAATGTTCTGGCCATTTTCATAATGACATTCTCAATAAAGAATTTTAGACTAATTAAAATGTATAAAGCCATTAAAAGCAGATTATAATTCTTGGTCACATCAGCTGAGAATTATCTGAAAGAGCAAATAGCATTTGTGTGCTGAGTTCTCTCTTGTGCATGGTGAGGGCTTCAGAAGGAAATACCGAAATGGCCTAAAGTAAAGGGCTTCAGCAGAGGCCGTGCATATTAAATAAACAAAACACAATGAGGAAATTTATGTGATCTGAGACTTGAGTGATTTGGAAGCCTAATTTCTGGCCCAAGACTCACAGTTTAATCTTAAATCAGCTTCTTATTCCCTGAATAATACCAGTTTTTATTCTACTGTGATTCTTGATGTTTAGTCTCTTAAGTCATGTCTGACTCCTTGCAACCCCAAGAACAGTAGCCCACGAGGATCCTCTGTCATGAGATTTCCCAGGCAAGAATACTGGAGTAGGCTGCCATTTCCTTCTCCAGTGGATTTTCCAAACCCAAGGATCAGTATTATAAGCATGAAGGAATTGATGGGGAAAATTAAGTTCAGAAGACCTCTTTGGAAGACACTCTCACCAATGAAAAGATATATATCTAAATACTATCAGTTTATATTTATACTCTGCATGTAGTATTGTGATGTGTCACTCAATTCTAACTACTCAATATTCTACAGCAAAGTATATATCCATCCATGTTATCATACAACTCTGCTGTTGCTAAGTCACTTCAGTCGTGTCTGACTCTGTGCGACCCCACAGACGGCAGCCCACCAGGCTTCCCCGTCCCTGGGATTCTCCAGGCAAGAATACTGGAGTGCGTTGCCATTTCCTTCTCCAGTGCATGAAAGTGGAAAGTGAAAGTGAAGTCATTCAGTCGCGTCCAACTCCTAGCAACCCCATGGACTGCAGCCTACCAGGCTCCTCTGTCCACGGGATTTTCCAGGCAAGAGTACTGGAGTGGGTTGCCATTGCCTTCTCCAATCATACAAATCTAAAAATACATAATTCAGCATCCAAAGAGCTACTTTGTATTTAAAATAAGTCTCTATAGGATGTTAAATATATCAATAATACCATTTGATGTGTGAAGAATGCCTGTTAAGTTACATGTCTGAATGTCAAAATTGACTAATACACATTTTTTTTAGTAAGGTATCGTTTGTGTTATCTTCGTAAAACAGCACAGCAGATAGTAAATTTATGTAAATTTCTAATGAACACTTTCAAATGTACTCAAACTTTTATTTGAGTGGACCTGGAATATGCTATTAACATATGCCAGTACTTATACTTTATATCTTGCTCAGTGTTAATATCCTAAGGGTATGTTTATTACAAGTTATCAGCCCTCAGTATGTGTTGCAATCAGATGCAATAACCCTAATGAAAAGGGGTAGATTTCCTCTGGTTATTTAACAAGGAGACTACTAACTGTGTTCCATGAGAGCTTGAAGACAAGACTTTGCAGAGGCATTGGATCTGCCAAGGTTTGACCTAATGACTCTGGAACTTACGCCAGTCTTAGCTTTCTGCATTAAGTTTAATGCCTTTGTCTACCATGCAGAAACTAAAATCACTTCCAGTGCTCCAACAGAAGAGTGTCACTATGCAGGAAGTGAGAAGGACATTTTATACATATGTAATGAATGTGCAGTGGGAATAGAGAAGAGTTAATATGGTTCTGTCTAGTTTGATCATAGCTTTTCCTCCAAGGAGCAAGCGTCTTAATTTCATGGTTGCAGTCACCATCTGCAGTGATTTTGGAGCCCCCCAAAATAAAGTCAGCCTCTGTTTCCCCTTCTATTTGCTGTGAAGTGATAGGACCAGATGCCATGATCTTAGTTTTCTGAATGTTGAGTTTAAGCCAACTTTTTCACTCTTCTCTTTCACTTTCATCAAGAGGCTCTTTAGTTGTTCACTTTCTGCCATAAGGGTGGTGTCATCTGCATATCTGAGGTTATTGATATTTCTCCTGGCAAACTTGATTCCAGATTGTGCTTCATCCAGCCCAGGATTACCTATGATATACTCTGCATAGAAGTTAATAAGCAGGGTGACAATATACAGCCTTGATGTACTCCTTTTCCTATTTGGAACCAGTCTGTTGTTCCATGTCCAGTTCTACTGTTGCTTCCTGACCTGCATACAGATATCTCAGGAGGTAGGTAAGGTGGTCTGGTATTCCCATCTCTTGAAGAATTTTCAAGTGTGCATTGATCCACACAGTCAAAGACTTTGGCATAGTCAATAAAGTAGAAGTAGATGTTTTTCTGAACCTCTCTTTTTCTATGATCCAACAGATGGCAATTTGATCTCTGGCTCCTCTGCCTTTTCTAAATCCAGCTTGAACATCTGAAAGTTCATAGTTCACATACTGTTGAAGCCTGGCTTGGAGGATTTTGACCATTACTGTGCTAGTGTGTGAGATGAGAGCAATTGTGTGGTAGTTTGAATATTCTTTGGCATTGCTTTTCTTTGGGATTGGAATGAACACTGACCTTTTCCAGTCCTGTGGCCCCTGCTGAGTTTTCCAAATTGTTGGCACATTGAGTGCAGGACTTTTTCACAGCATCATCTTCTAGGATTTGAAATAGCTCAACTGGAATTTCATCACCTCCACTTTGCAGTGATGCTTCCTAAGGCCCACTTGACTTCACATTCCAGGATGTCTGGTTCTAGGGGAGTGATCACACCATAATGTCTATCTGGGTCATGAAGATCTTTTCTGTATAGTTCTTCTGTGTATTCTTGCCCCCTCTTCTTAATATCTTCTGCTTCTGCTAGGTCCATCCCATTTCTATCCTTTATTGTACCCATCTTTGCATGAAATGTTTCCTTTATATATCTAATTTTCCCATTCTGTTGTTTTCCTCTATTTCTTTGCATTGATCAAAAGCTATGACCAACCTAGACAGCATATTAAAAAGCTGAGACATTACTTTGCCAACAAAGGTCTGTCTAGTCAAAGCTATGTTTTTTCCAGTAGTCATGTATATATGTGAGACTTGGACTGTAAAGAAAGCTGAGCACCAAAGAATTGATGATTTTGAACTCTGGTTTTGGAGAATACCCTTGAGAGTCCCTTGGACTGCAAGGAGATCTAACCAGTCTATCCTAAAGGATCTCAGTCCTGAATATTCATTGGAAGGACTGATACTGAAGCTAAAACTCCATTACTTCGGCCACCTGATGTGAAGAGCTGACTCATTTGAAAAGACCCTGATGCTGGGAAAGATTGAAGGCAGGAGGAGAAGAGGACAACAGAGGATGAGATTGTTAGATGGCATCACCGATTCAATGGACATGAGTTTGAGTAAACCCTGGGAGTTGGTGATGGACAGGGAGGCCTGCCATGCTGAAGTCCATGTGGTCGCAAAGAGTTGGACATGACTGAGCAACTAAACTGAATGGAGGCAAAGAAACCTGTACTCCAAAAAGAAGATGCTAATAAAAGAAATCAAAGATGAAGAAATGGACCAACATACCATGTTCTTGAAATGGAAGAAACAATATTTTCAAAATGACTATAGTTTCCAAGGCAATCTACAGATTCAGTGCAATCTCTATCAAATTACCAATGGCATTTTTCACAGAACTAAAGCAAAAAAAAAATTTAATTTCTTTGGAAGCACAAAGACCTTGAATAGCCACAGCCATCTTGAGGGGAAAAAATAAATGTGCTGGAGGAATCAGGCTCCCAGATTTCAGACTACACTACAAATCTACAATAATCAAATTAGTATGGTACTGGCACAAAAACAAATATAATCAATGGAACAGAATAAATAGCCCAGAAATAAACTCCCCTACCTATGGTCAGTTAATCTATGACAAAGGAGGCAAGACTACAATTAAGTAAAGACAGTCTGTTCAATATGGTGCTAGGAAAACTGCACAGCTACTTGCTAAGAATCAAACTAGAATATTCTCTAAAACAATACACAAAAATAAACTCAAAATGGATCCAAGGCCTAATTGTAATGCTGGATACTATTAAACTGTTAGAGGAACGCATAGGCAGACTGCTCTTTGATGTAAATCACAGCACTCTCCTTTAGGATCCACCTCCTAAAGTAATGAAAGTAAAACAAAAATAAATGAGGCCTAATTAAATGAAAAAACTTTTACATAGCAAAGGAAACCATAAATGAAACAAAGTCACTTTGTTTTTAATGTACGTGTGCTTGTGTGTATCATCTAGGCATGCATATCATATAAATTCTTATATGAAAAATTTATCAGCAAGAAAATAGAAGTCATATATATGAGAAGACATATGGGAAAACTGACTATGCTGATTTTCCTCAATATCACTTACTATCTGAATGAACGAACACAAGAAAGGTTTTCAGGAAGCAAATCTGCGATCAGCATCTGTAGCTTTCTAAGAAATGGGTCCATATACTCCAACAAAATAACTCTGTCCACCATTGCCTCATGACCTGCTGAGTTTAGAAAGTACATATTGTGTTCTCATAGCAGCTGGATTATAGATCATGGGCAACCTGAGACCTTTCAGGGTTCTGTAACAGGTTGTTGATAATAAAATCACTAGTATTTAGAAAATAAGCTCATCACACTGGTGAATTCTGTGTCCATTGATTACCCTCAGGTAACAAAAGGGACTAGATCACATCAGACCATCATGAAACTATTTGTAAATTCAGTTAATTAGACAAAAAAAAATGTTTCTTTCATCTGTTTTGATTTCTTTCCACGCTAAATCCTGGCATGAAATGTCTGCCATAAATAGCACAAATGGATTCTAAGAGAAACATTCTAACAAGACTAAGTGAGCTGACTTTGGGGTAGAGTATATAATTTAATTGGATACCTTAGTAAAAAAACAAGCACTACTTTCCTAAATTGGATTATGGATGTTCCAAATGAATTTAGTAAGTTTTCTGTGGGTTTCTATATGTTGTGCTACAAGAAAATAGATTAAGTTCATTTTAGTGACATGAGCCAAAAGTTCAGAAAGCATGCTGCCTTCTCAAAGTGAATTCACATACAACTATTCAGTGCATCTTTAGTTAAGGATCAAAAATGAGACTCTTAAGGATATTAAAACCCATGCAATCAATTATAAAGTTAGAGTGACATGAAATTTTGTAGAGTCAAACTAGTTTGAGACTACTTAGATAATTCTCCTAGTCCATGCCAGGAAATACATGTTTTTCCTTTGTAGCATGTTCACCCTTAATTATTTCATGAATATCTCCTATGTTGGACTGGAATTGTATGAAGGTGGGAAACAAGTTTCACTTACTATATACCCCTAGCATCTAGTAGGATATCTGGCCTGTGGAAGTCAGGGTCTTGATAAATATGTTCTCCCATCTTGGTTCCATAATTTCCACTTACTCTTCCCTCCTACCTCCGAATGTTTGCTGTTTCTTCATTATTGAATGGTCTTCCAGGGGCATCAGGCTCACACCCACCAGGTGCTGCCCCGCAGCAACCATGCTCTTAGCCAGATTTATGGTTTTCCCCCCTTCTATTTTTTACCATTGTGGATACCAAATTCAGGCAAACCCTGCCACTCTAATCTTTTGATTCGATTTTTCACTTCAAATCAGGAGGTATCATCTTTTTTTAGTGTGAAATCTGTGGTACTGAATGAATGGAGAATGAGTCTGTAAATTCCAGTTTATGCTATTCTCTTCCTATACTGTAATACATATTTACTATTTTCCTGCAATGATGTTCATTCCACTTAGTTGTAGGCATCCCGCTTTAATTCACCCATCTCTAACCACATTCTCATACATGTGAGATGTCAGCAGCATTTCTTGAGAGTTTTGGACTTGCTCTGATTATACAAAAAGGAACAGAATTACTCCTATCACTCAAGCGATAATATTACAAGTAAGAACATACATAAACTCAACAAGATCCTCAAAATAACTACAAATAGAAGTAACTAAGAGCTCTAAGTGCAGGAAGCTTACTCAAATAGTAAGATGGGCTAATAAGCCTTCATCCACCTTCCAACGTACAAGGTTAACTATGTTTAGTTTTCCTGAATATCAAGTACTAATGTAAATTTAGAAATTTGATGATCTTAGAGACAGTGTAAAGGAGTTTGTACATTCTGATAATCACTGTTCTTCATATCACCCTTCCCTCACCAAAAATTTATTTAAACTACCATATGGAACACTTTTTTTTTTTTACATTTTTCTGAAACAGAAAAAAGATTAAAAGATATTTCTAAGATGAAACTAAAATGAAAGCAGAAATACCAGGTGTAAGCAAGGATTAAAGCTGTTTCTACCTAGATGATATTCACTCATCCTAGACCATTTGAACTTTTATTTTGAAAGCCTTGTAGGCAAAAGAAGTAAAAATTAAACTCAGTGCTTATAATAATAAAGCCTAATAAAGGAAACTTAATACATAAGCTAGAATTACAAAAGGCTAAATCCTCGTGCTGTGATACTAGAAATAAATAGTCAACATGAAGTGTTAAACCTTAAACTTCAATTTAGTTGCTCTTCAGTATGTGAATGTGGACAACAATGAACAGGAAGTAGCTTTAAAGGACCTGAAGTACATTCATGGGAGAACGTAGGGTGCATCAGGAGTACAGAGAGTGCAAGAGTGACGTGGGGTCCAAGATCCAAAAGATGAGGAGGTGGTGGTCCGGACCACCACTGGGTGGGGTGGGGGTGGGCCTGGAGGAGGCAGGGCTTCACATGTGGAAAGGAAAGAACAGGATAAGTCCCAGGAGCTCAGAGAGGTGCATTTCCTAAAGTATTTGATTGGATACGTGTCTTTTTTCAAAGGCCTTTCCAATATATTTTTATTTATGCAAACTGTCCATGTTAGCAATAATTTAGTGGGATTCAGTGAAATAAATTAAGTTTCTTAGATTTTAATTAAAGTCAAAATAGACTTACTGGACACTTACAGACCATGTCTTTTTAGGTGTCTCAACATATTACACATTTAAAAAATATCTTCTTGTTGTATACCCATGGATTCATGTCAATGTATGGCAAAACCAACACAATAATGTAAAGAAAATAAATAAATTAGAAATAAAAATAAAATAAAATAAATGAAATGAACTTCATTGGAATGGTATGATTATTTAGACAAAAATAAATATACATTATGCCTGCTTTTCACCAAATAAATATTTTCCCAGCATGAGTTAGACTAACAATTACCTTCTAAATAAGAAAATATTAAATCAATGTTAATTTCTTGATTTTGATAACTGTACTATGCTTTCATAAAAGAATATCCTTGCCTTTAAATGTACTCTCAAGTATTTAGGTAAACAGGAAAAGAAAGAAAATATGCCTACTACCAAGTGGGACTTCACCTTAAACTACTTACCCTGACCTTGGCTTCTTCTCATTTATAAACACATACTGCAGAGTTATTTAAACTCCATACAGCCTGACCAATGGGTACAACTCCACAAGAATAATTCTTCAATTCTCATTTCTAAAATTAGCTATACTTTGGCTACTCTTTCCTTCTAAGCCTAACAACTTTGATTGGCCCCTGTATGTTAAAGCCTCATAAAATGGTTTCTTCTCCCTGCTTAAGTTAGAATGCTCTGAAGAAAACTTTGCATGCCTGGCAATTTTGCATAAAGAATTATTTTAACAATGCTTTCTTTCACACATTACAGTGAAAATGTCAGTCTTATGACCAAACGCAAGTCTAGGGACCTGGAAATATATTCAGTCTTCATAGGAAGAAATGCAACACTTCATGGAAAAGGGTTGAACAGAGGGGATGTTGAAGAATCAGTGACAAGTTCCAGTTTTCTGTAAAGAATGTTAGGGATTTAGAACGTATCACTTCATCTTAACAACAATCAAAATGTTGAATAAACTTAAAGTAAAAAACTTCTTAGACCCAAAAGAGAAGTGAGGTCACAAGGCAAACTGCTGCCCCCTGAATCAGAGAAACTGACAGGCCAATACAAAAAATCACATCCAAAACCAGAACAGAAACCTTTCTTGGAACCAGTGCTGAGGTAGGAAACTGTGAGCTCTAATTGAGATTGCTGGGGGCTCAGTGTGGGCAAGCCTGAGAGGTGAAATTTCTAATAGGACTCAGTCATCAGAAGTTCCCAGCAATGAGGTCAGTTTTAATTCCTCAAGCTCTACCAGGTTTTCACAGTGACTCTCAAGAGAAAAATCTCTTCATGAGCATTCTATTTTTAACATCTTCCCTCAGGAGAAACTATTTAGCTAGAGTTTAACCTGCCGGGGATTTATCAGAGCCTAACTAATCTATGGGACAAGAAATACCTAACTCCAGCCATTCTATCAAGGGGAGGGAAAAATTAAATAAAAAAAAAAAGGCAAAAAACTGAGAAGCATGTGTGAAGTTCATGGACCAGAGGCAAAGACTCACTGAAAGACCTAATCACAGAACTATAAAATGCACAGCTACTCACACACACATACCTTACCACAATATTATTAAAGGCCTATTTATACTACTTTTTACCCAGGACATGATGGCTAACTATGAGAAAAAAATTACAAGACACACTAAAGTAGAAGACACAATATCAAAAGACAAAGTAAGCCTCAGATTTAAATATAGCATAAATGTTGAAATATCAGATGAGGAATTGAAACTAATTATGATTACTTTGGGAAGAGCTCGAAGAGATAAAGTAGACAGCATACAAGAATACAAAGGCTATGTAAGTAGTGAGATAGATATTCTAAGAAAGAACCAAATATAAATGCTTCTGATAAAAAATCTTTAATGGAAATGAAGAATGTCTTTGATGGGCTTGTTAGTAGACTGGACACAGCTGAAGTAAGAATCTCTGAGCTTGAGAATATGTCAACAGAAGCTTCCAAAACAGGAAAGCAAGCAAATAAACATTAAAAATGAAGGAAGAGACTATCCAAGAATTGTGGGACACCTACAAAAGTGCAACAGCTATGTGATGGGAAAAGAAGAGAGAGAGAGAGAAACAGAAGAAATATATGAAAAAATAATGACTATTTTCTCTTAATTAATGCAAAACCAAAGGAAACCAGGCAGAATAAATTCCCCCCCCCCCAAAAAAAAAGTACACTTAGGCATATTATATTCAAACTACAAAAGAAAAAATAAAGATTTTTTTAAAAAATCCTGAAACAAGCCAGCGGTGCAGGGGAGAAGGGCAAGCGGCAGCTTACTTGTAGAGGGAGAAATACAGAATTACAACTGACTTCTCTTCAGAAACCATCCAAGGGGGAAAATGGGGGAAGTGAAAATTGAGGGAATTTGTTGCTATTGGTCTACCACACAAGAAGTTCATTGGAGAAAAGGAAAATGATATATGTCAGAAAATAAGATCTATATGAAGAAGGAAAGAACACCAAAGAAGAAATAGTGTGTGTTAGGCACTCTGTCGTGTCCAAATCTTGGCCACCACAGAGACTGTAACCCACTAGGTTCCTCTGTCCATGGAATTCTCCAGGCAAGGATACTGGAGTGGGTTGCCATTTCCTCCTCCAGGGGATCTTCTCAACCCAGGGATCAAAACCCAGGTCTTCTGCATTGCAAGCAGATTCTTTTCTGTCCAAGCCACCAGGGAACCCCGAAAGAAGAAATAAGTGAAGATGAAATAAAACCTGTTATTTTTCTTATTCTTAGTTTATATAACAAGGAATAGTGTTTTCAAAAAAAGAATAAATCATGTATCTGATTATGTATACTTATGTATAAGTGTGTGCACACATCCCTGCTTACATATTCTAATGTATAAACTGAAATGAATGGCAGCAGTGATACAAGGAATAAGTGGAACAATGAGGAATATTTTATCCTTACAGGCATCCTTGATGTTTTGCCATTTTTTTCTTAAAATTGAAGAAGTTTAGCAAGTGTGCATTGAGCAAGTCTATTAGCAGCATTCTTCCAATAACTTTTGCTCACTTTTTGACTCTGTCACATTTGGATAATTCTCATAATATTTCAAACTATTTCATTATAATTATGTTTGTTATGGTGATCTGTGATTAGTGATTTTTAATATCAATATTACAAAAAGATTATGATGTGCTGAAGGCTCAAATGATAGCTGGAATTTTTAGCAATTAAATATTTTAAATTAATTCAGTTCAGTTCAGTTGCTCAGTTGTGTCTAACACTTTGCGACCCCATGAATCACAGCATGCCAGGCCTCCCTGTCCAGCACCAACTCTGGGAGTCCACCCAAACCCATGTCCATTGAGTTGGTGATAGCATCCAGCCATCTCATCTTCTGTGTCCCCGTCTACTCCTGCCTTCAATCTTTCCCAACATCAGAGTCTTTTCAAATGAGTCAGCTTTTCGCATCAGGCGGCCAAAGTACTGGAGTTTCAGCTTCAACATCAGTCCTTCCAATGAACACCCAGGATGGATCTCCTTTAGGATGGACTAGTTAGATCTCTTTGCAGTCCAAGGGCCTCTCAATACCACAGTTCAAAAGCATCAATTCTCCGGTGCTCAGCCTTTGTAGTCCAAATCCCACATCCATACATGATTACTGGAAAAACCATAGGCTTGACTAGATGGACCTTTGTTGGCAAAGTAATGTCTCTGCTTTTCAATATGCTATCCAGGTTGGTTATAACCTTCCTTCCAAGGAGTAAGCATCTTTTAATTTCATGGCTGCAGTCACCATCTGCAGTGATTTTGGAGCCCCCCAAAATAAAGTCTGACACTGTTTCCACTGTTTCCCCATCTATCTGCCATGAAGTGATGGGACCAGATGCCATGATCTTAGTTTTCTGAATGTTGAGCTTTAAGCCAACTTTTACACTCGCCTCTTTCACTTTCATCAAGACTCTCTTTAGTTTTTCTTCACTTTCTGCCTTAAGGGTGGTGTCATCTGCATATCTGAGGATATTGATATTTCTTCCAGCAGTCTTGATTCCAGCTTGTGCTTCCTCCAGCCCAGCATTTCTCATGATGTACTCTACATATAAGTTAAATAAGCAGGGTGAAAATATACAGCCTTGACGTACTCTTTTTCCTATATGGAACCAGTCTGTTGTTCCATGTCCAGTTCTCATTGCTGCTTCCTAACCTGCATACAAGTTTGTCAAAAGGCAGGTCAGGTGGTCTGGTATTCCCATCCATTTCAGAATTTGACAGTTTATTGTGATTCATACAGTCAAAGGCTTTAGCACAGTCAATAAAGCAGAAATAGATGTTTTCCTGGAACTCTCTTGCTTTTTCAGTGATCCACTGGATATTGGCAATTTGATCTCTGGTTCCTCTGCCTTTTCTAAAACCAGCTTGAACATGTGGGAGTTCATGGTTCACGTATTGCTGAAGCCTGGCTTGGAGAATTTTATGCATTACTTTGCTAGCGTGTGAGATGAGCGCAATTGTGCGGTAGTTTGAGCATTCTTTGGCATTGCCTTTCTTTGAGATTGGAATGAAAGCTGACCTTTTTGCGTCCTGTGGCCACTGCTGAGTTTTCCAGATTTGCTGGCATATTGACTGCAGCACTTTCACAGCATCATCTTTCAGGATTTGAAATAGCTCAACTGGAATTCCATCACCTCCACTAGCTTTGTTCGTAGTGGTGCTTTCTAAGGCCCACTTGACTTCACATTCCAAGATGTCTGGCTGTTGGGAGTAATCACACCATCATGATTATCTGGGTTGTGAAGATCTTTTTTGTACAATTCTGTGTATTCTTGCCATCTCTTCTTAATATCTTTTGCTTCTGTTAGGTCCATACTATTTCTGTCCTTTATTGAGCCCATCTTTGCGTGAAATGTTCCCTTGGTATCTTTAATTTTCTTGAAGAGATCTCTAGTCTTTCCCATTTTATTGTTTTCCTCTATTTCTTTTCATTGATCACTGAGGAATGCTTTCTTATCTATCCTTGCTATTCTTTGGAACTCTGCATTCATACGGGTATATCTTTCCTTTTCTCCTTTCCTTTTTGCTTCCCATCTTTTCACAGCTACTGGTAAAGCCTCCTCAGACAGCCACTTTGCTATTTTGCATTTCTTTTTCTTGGGGATGGTCTTGATTCCTGTCTCCTGTACAGTGTAACAAACCTCCATCCATAGTTCATCAGTCATTCTGTCTATCAGATCTAGTCCCTTAAATCTATTTCTCACTTCTACTGTAGAGTCATAAGGGATTTGATTTAGGTCATACCTCAATGGTCTAGTGGTTTTCTCCACTTTCTTCAATTTCAGTCTGAATTCAGCAATGAGGAGCTCATGATCTGAGCCACAATCAGCTCCCAGTCTTTTCTTTGCTGACTGTATAGAGCTTCTCCATCTTTGGCTGCAAAGAATATAAGCAATCTGATTTCGGTGTTGACCATCTGGTGATGTCCATGTGTAGAATCTTCTCTCGTGTTGTTGGAAGAGAGTGTTTGCTATGACCAGTGCATTCTCTTGGCAGAACTCTATTAGCCTTTGCCCTGCTTCATTCTGTACTCCAAGGCCAAATTTGCCTGATACTCCAGGTGTTTCTTGATTTCCTACTTTTGCATTCCAGTTCCCTACCATGAAAAGGACATCTTTTTTGGGTGTTGGTTCTAGAAGGTCTTGTAGGTCTTCATAGAACTGTTCAACTTCAGCTTCTTCAGCATACTAGCCAGGGCATAGACTTGAATTACCGTGATATTGAATGGTTTGCCTTGGAAACAAACAGAGATCATTCTGTCGTTTTTGAGATTGTATCCAAGTACTGCAGTTTGGACTCTTTTGTTGACTATGATGACTACTCCATTTCTTCTAAGGGATTCCTGCCAATGGTAGGTAGATATAATGGTCATTTGAGTTAAATTCACCCATTCCACCTCTTAATTTTAAATTAAGATATGTACATTTTTAGACATGCTATTGCACACTTAATAGACTACAGTATAACATCACTTTTATATACACTGAGAAACCAAAAATTTATATATGATAGAGTGCCTGAAGAACTATGGATGGAGGTTTGTGACACTTTACAGGAGGCAGGGCTCAAGATCATCCCCAAGAAAAAGAAATGCAAAAAGGCAAAATGGTTGTGTAAGGAGGCCTTACAAATAGGTGACAAAAGAAGAGAAGCTTAAAATAAAGAGAAAAGGAAAGATATACACAAATGCAGAATTCCAAAGAATAACAAGGAAAGATTAGAAAGCCTTCCTCAGTGATAAGTGCAAAGAAATAGAGGAAAGCAAAAGAATGGGAAAGACTAGAGATCTCTTCAAGAAAATTAAAGATACCAAGGGAACATTTCATGCAAAGATGGACTCGATAAAGGACAGAAATGGTATGACCCAAACAGAAGCAGAAGATATTAAGAAGAGGTGGCAAGGATACACAGAACTATACAGAAAAGGTCTTCACGACCCAGATAATCACAATGGTGTGATCAGTCCTCTAGAGCCAGACATCCTGGAAGGTGAAGTCAAGTGGGCCTTAGGAAGCATCACTATGAAAAAAACCTAGTGGAGTTGATGGAATTCCAGTTGAGCTATTTCAAATCCTAAAAGTTGATGCTGTTAAAATGCTGCATTCAATATGCCAGCAAATTTGGAAAATTCAGCAATGGCCATAGGAACAGAAAATGTCAGTTTTCATTTCAATCCCAAAGAAAGGTAATGCCAAAAAATGCACAAAGCACTCATCTCACATGCTAGTAAAGTAATGCTCAAAATTCGCCAAACTAGGCTTCAAAAGTATGTGAACTGTGAACTTCCAGATGTTCAAACTGGATTTAGAAAAGGCAGAGGAACCAGAGATTAAATTGCCAGCATCCTTTGGATCATCAAAAAACTAATAGAGTTCCAAAAAAAAATCTGCTTCTCCTTTATTGACTACACCAAATCCTTTGACTGTGTGGACCACAACAAATGGAGGAAAATTCTTCAAGAGATGGGAATACCAAACCATCACACCTGCCTCCTGAGAAATCTGCATGCAGGTTAAGAAGGAACAGTTTGAACTAGTTGTGGAACAATGGACTGGTTCCAAATTTGGAAAAGTAGTCCATTAAGGCTGTATATTGTCACCTTGCTTATTTAATTTATATGCAGAATACACCTTGCAAAATGCTGGGTAGGATGAAGCACAAGCTAGAATCAAGATTCACAGTAGAAATGTCAATAACCTCAGATATGCAGATGACACCCACTCTTATGGCCGAAAGTGAAGAACTAAAGAACCTCTTGATGAAAGTGAAAGAGGAGAGTGAAAATGTTGGCTTAAAACTCAACATTTAGAAAACTAAGATCATGGCATCTGGACCCATTACTTCATGGCAAATAGATGGGGAAACAATGGAAACAGTGAGAGACTATTTTCTTGGGCTCCAAGATCACTGAAGATGGTGACTGCAGCCATGAAATTAAAAGATGCTTGCTTCTTGGAAGAAAAGCTATGACCAAACTAGACAACATATTAAATAGCAGAGACATTACTTAGTCCACAAAGGTCTTTCTAGTCAAAACTATGGTTTTTCGACCATAAAGAAACCTGAGTGCGAAAGAATTGATGCCTTTGAATTGTGGTGTTGGAAAAGACTCTTGACAGTCCATTGTACAGCAAGGAGATCCAACCAGTCCATCCTAAAGGAAATCATCCCTGAATATTCATTGGAAGCACTATGCTGAAGCTGAAACTCCTCTACTTTCGCTACGTGATGCAAAGAGCTGACTCATTTGAAAAGACCCTGATTCTGGGAAAGATTGAAGGCAGGAGGAGAAGGGGATGACAGAGGATGTCATCACTGATTCAATGGACATGAGTTTGAGCATGATCCAGCAGTTGGTTCTGGACAAGGAGGCCTGGCGTGCTGCAGTCCATTGAGTCACAAAGAATTGGACATGATTGAGCAACTGAAGTGATAGAGACATTAAAAAGATCAGTTTTGCCAGAGGAAGGCAGGAAGAACAAATGGAGTACAAGGATTTTGAGGGCAGTGAAATTACACTGTATGATGCTGTAACAGTAGGTACATGTCATTATAGTTTTCTCCAAATCATAGACTGTACAATTCCAAGAATGAACCTTAGTATATACTGCATCATGGGTGATATCAATGACAGCAAAGGTTCCTCAGTTGTAACAGATGTAACTTTCTGCTGGGGGGTACTGACAATGGAGGAGGCATTTGTAGAGTAGTGTTTCTGGGGGAAATATCTGTACATTCTCCTCAATTTTGCTATGACCCTAAAACTGCTCTAAAAAATAAATTACGTTAAAGACAAAATTAAATTTAAAAAATCAAGAATATAATGGTTGCTCTATGTAAACATTAGAGTTTAGGGTGAAGTTTCAAAGGTGTTAAGCTAGTTAGTGATGGTGGTTATCATTTGGTTTCTACTGATCCCATCCTCATTTCTTTATTTTATGTACTTCCTGGATAAACACCATATGCCCAAGGAGAAAGGATAAGAGAGAGAGTAAGCAAGAGAATCAAAGGCAGAGGTAGAGGGAAGAGAGGAAGTAGTGGAGAAAGAGGGAGGGAGGGATGGAGAAGTGAGATTAATGTACTGCCAGGTATTTACAATCTTCTTATGATTGTATTACTGTTAATAATATAAATCCACAACACAGAAACAAGATACACTGTATATACTAATAACATCAATGCTTTAACCAATTTAAGTTTTGGAAGACTTACTGATAAAAGTAGATAAACTTATTTACAAAACAGACTCACAGATTTACAGAACTATGAAAAAAAGTAAAAGTCTGGTTGCTAAATTGGTTCGACTCTTGCAACCCCATGAACTGCAGCCCACTGGGTTTCACTGTTCATGGAATTTCCCAGGCAAGAATCCTGGGGTAGACCGCCATTTCCATCTCTAGGGGATCTTCACAATGCACGGATCAAACCCACATCTCCTGTTTGCAGGTAGATTCTTTACTACAGAGCTATCAGGGAAGACTTTAATCACCTATACTCCTCCCCGCCCAAAACAGTAGATAAACAACCCAAGCCCAGGCTATTAGAAAGAAAAATAAGTTTGGAGACTAGAGAAGCTGGTTCAATAGTAGAGGACAAGAAGTGTCTACCGTTTAAAATGGGTGTTTTTCTTAGTTGTTGACAGGTTAGTCCCACAAGATGTTTCATTATCTGGGTTCAGTATAGAAAGAAAGAACATAATAGGCTCTGAAATGCCAATGGGGCATGCAAGGGCTACAGAAGTCAAATATAAGAGGTACCAGCCTTTGTTTACCTGCAGAACTTAGGAATTTTTCACTTTTGAGGTTAGAGCTTTCTGGCCTCATTCTCTACCTCATGCATTTAGATATATTCCCAGGGGCTCTTTTATTCTGTGAAACAGAAATCTTTGCAGACATTTTTCCTAATTTATTTTCAGTTTATTTTCTTTAACCTTGAACTTATTTAAGGAGTCTTAGCTTCTTAAAGACACATTGAAAAAGAAGCAAAATCTTCAGAGAAAAAACCTATGAGGATCTTAAAAATATTTCTTTGCTTTGTTTAATTGTGTTTTCATTAAAACACATTTGAATGTCCAGGTGTTGGTAAATTTATAAATATAAATGGTTTTCAAAATAGAAAATGATTACATTAACCTCTTTTTATAATTAACAGACTAAATATTCTGAAAATTCTCCAGTTACCAAACACCAAGAAAAATTGAGATACAATTATAAATACCCTTTTAAGTACATGGAGTAGTTCCTGAAGAGTTGGGAAACATTCAGTCTTAAAACTGAAAAGGTAAATGAAGATAAGATGTCTCATAAGGTACCCTCAGTGAAGGCTCCCCTGTCCCTGGGATTCTCCAGGCAAGAACACTGGAGTGGGTTGCCATTTCCTTCTCCAATGCATGAAAGTAAAAAGTGAAAGTGAAGTCACTCAGTCGTGTCCAACTCCTAGAGACCCCATGGACTGCAGCCTACCAGGCTCCTCCGTCCATGGGATTTTCCAGGCAAGAGTACTGGAGTGGGTGCCATTTCCTTCTCCAATTTTAGCCTTAAGCTGTTAACAATACAAACATCAAAAACATAAGGTCTAAGAAAAGATGGATATATAAATAAATAAGTAATCATACCAGGAGAATATGAACAAAGTAAAGCTGAGATGGCTATGTTTCCAGCCTAAACAAAACTTTAAGAAAGTAATGTGTTACCAATGATAATGGGACTCACTACATTTTGATTTTTTTTTAGTGAAATTTACTAAGAAGGCATAGTATCTCTAAGCTTCTGGCACCTAAAATGTAGTCTCAAAAATTATGAAGAAAAACAACAACAACAAAATAACCATCATAATAGAAGATTTAATATATTTCTGTCAGTAACTAGTAGACTGACAGATCAAAATTGATAGCATATAGAATGTTTAAGTAATACCACTAAAAAACTTGGTCTAAGAGCATATTAAGAGGCTATAGAAAAGAAATGTGTCACCTCTCTTTTGGTTTGTATTTGGATTGTATATCTTTTTTCTGCACTTTTGACTTTATTGTGTCCTTATATTTTATCTCTTGTAACCAATACAAAGGTAATTTTTTTTCAGAGTATAATCTTACAGTCTCTGTCTTTTAATTGGCAAGATTCTAACGTATTTTGCCTCATGGCATTTTCAGGCTTTTAAAAAAAAAGTGTTCCTTTCGTCTGTTTTTCCTCTTTTCTCTTGCTTCCTGTATTTCTCCATTTCTTTTATTTTTTTTTGTCTTGGGATGGAGGGGTCTGTGTTCTTTCTGTCTTTAGCATTATTGCATTATTTTCACACATCTTTTATAAAGCTACCATTCCATATGTATTCTTGTAATTCAAACCTTTGAAATTTTACCATACTAATGAATTATGGAGTTCTTCCTCCAAAACAAATCAAATCATATCCCTCTAATTTCATTACCCCTCTGGCTTACTCTTTTATACAACTTTCTGTCTCCCTGTACACTTAGTTAAATGCTCTCATGGGCTTTTCTTCTCTTTATTTACCACTGGAAGCTTTTCTCAAATGTCTACTGAGTCTTGGCTACTGGTACCTACTTAAGAGAGATACATGACAGGCTCCATGTGTGTGAGCAGACCTTGTTGCTAATGCGCCTCCCTACAGTATGAAAGTAAAACACTTATGACCTCACACATTTCAGTATCCGCAGGTCTTTACTCTGAGATATTTGAACTGTCAAAGAAAAACGACAATGGATAGAATAAAACAGGAAAAGAAGACTCTATTCCAGACTATTACAATAATGGGAAGAAATTGAATTCAAGTCCTATGAGACAGAAGCTGAGAGAGTTTTAAGCACAGGGTGAGCGTCTGGCAAACTACTGAAGTAAGTTGGGAGGAGGCTAGTCAATGTGGTTAGAGGATCTGTTTCCTAATAGGGGCCTCCCTGGGAGCTCTGACAGTAAAGAATCTGCGTACGATGCAGTTTCCTAATGGGCTCCATGGAAGTCAGATTCTGACCCTCCCACAGACATTGGGAGAGAGGAACATTATCATTTTTGATGATTACATTTCAAAGGGAGGGATCCCAGGTCCTTGAGAAAGACATTCCTGGGTTGGTGAAGATTTACATCCCAAAAGAGCAGAGAAATAATTTATAAAATTTTCTCAAGAGCAGTCAGGGTCCTGTAAGGCACACCTCAGAAATGCTGCAGGTTTGGTTCCAGATCACTGCAGTAAAGTGAATACTGCAATAAAACAAGTCACACAAATTTGTGATTTCCTAGTACATATAAAACTTATAGTCACACTATATGGATGTCTATTCTATACTGTAGCGATAGCATTATGTCTAAAAATTCAAAGTATATACCTTCATTTAAAGATATTTTATTGCAGGCTTCCCTGGTGGCTCAGTGGTAAATAATCTGCCAGCCAATGCAGCAGACACAGGTTCAATCCCTGACCCAGGAACTTCCCTTATGCCACAGAGCAACTAAACCTACTAAGTGCAATTAGAGACAAGCCTACACAGCAAAAAGACCTAGCACAGCCAAAACGAAATCATAAATAAAATTATTTTTAAAATACTTTATTGCTAGATTATGCTCACCATCATCTGAGCCTTCAGCTAGTTTTAATTCTTTTTGCTGGTGGAGGGTCTAACATCCATGTTGACATGATCTGCTTGCCTGGTTAGGGTGCTGGTTGCTAAAGGTTGGGGTGGTGGTGGCAATTTCTTAAAATAAGACAAAAACAAAGTGTGCTCCCTCAAGTAACACGTCCCTTCACAAAAAAATTTCTCTGTAGCATGCAATGCTGTTTGAAACAAATTTACCCACATAGGACTTCTTTCAAAACTAGAGTCAATCTTCTCACACTTTGCCACTGCTTTATCAAATAAGTTTATATAATATTCTAAATATTTTGTTGTCATTTCAACAGTCTTCACAGTATCTTCACCAGCAGTAAATTCCATCTCAAGAAATCAGTTTCTTTGCTCATGCATGAAAACCAATTTGTCATATGTTTCTAAGTTTTGTCATGAAATTGTGACAGGCCACTAAAACTTTCTCCATACCAACAATTAGGTTCTTTCACTTTCTGATCATTTGTGTGCTCACTACAATAGCACTTTTAATTTCATTCAAGAACTTTCCCTTTACATTCACAACTTGACTACCTGTTTGGCATAAGAGGCCTAGTTTTTGGCCTATCCTAGCTTTCAAGATGCTTTCCCCACTAAACTTAATCATTTCTAGCTTTTGAAAAGCACAGGTGACTCTTTCTTCCACCGAACACTTAAGACGTCAATGTCGGGTTATTAACTGGCTTAATTTCAATACTACTGTAACTCAGAGAATAGTAAGGCCCAAAAAGAGGGGAGAGATGGCATATGAATGGCTGACCAGTGATGAAGTCAGGACATACACATTTATCAATTAACCTTGTCCTAACATGGGTGTGGTTTGTGGTGCCCCCAGACAATATTAATATCAAGGATCACTGATCACAGATCACCGAAACAAGTAGTAATGGAAAAGTTTAAAATATTGCAAGAATTACTAAAATGTGATATAGAGATACAAAGTGAGAAAATGCTGTTGGCAAAACAAAAACAAAAAAAGAATCCAAAAGATTTTCTGGATCCAGGGATGCCAAGAAACCTTCAATCTGTGGGGGGGGGGGGGGGGGAATTGCCAAGCACAATAAAACAAGGTATGCCCCCTCAAACTTTAGAAAGAACCCTAAAGTTTAGTAAAGGTAAGGAAAACATTAGGGTTTCTTGGTCAGAGTTTCAAAACAAAAGCTTACACATTTTTTACCTGGTTATCTGCTTTCTGAGAACCAACAGGTGAGGAAGCATGGGGACCTAAGGGTTTATAAGCATCCTTACCCGCATCATCCCTCAGAGTTAGTCCTGCTCATTATCACACCCTCCTCTGTAACTTAGGCTACACAGTCAAGAAATCCTTCGGTTTAACTGCTTCAGTGAGAAGTCTATATTTGCAGTGCCTGGGGAAGAGGGAGTATTCGGGTACATCCTACTGGGAGAGAGACGTCTAAATTTCACCATATTTTTCTGTCTCAGGCCTCCTCCTGACCTTAAGTGTTCCCTGAGACTCTCTGATGGCTCTAATGGGTAGACTTTCACATCACTATCCCTTTATAGGAGTATTTTGATTTTAGCCCTCTCTGCTATTCTTAAGAAAACTTCACTGTCTATCTTACATCTTTCCCAAACTAGTTGAAATCTCTTTTCCACTGCTGTCTCCTTTGTCATTCTCCTAGTCCTACTTGTATGTAAGTATTTTGTGTTTATAACTTTTTCCTTGCTTCATTTTATATTAATTAATCATGTGAGCATGAAGATAAATACCTGTAATCAAGTTACTGTGTTAGACTGTAAAGTTTAAACTCTTAATTTCTAACTTTCATTCAGGTACAATTGCTTTCTATCCTATAATATGACCACAGATGGCCAGAAGTGGGAAGAGTTTATATTGCACCCTCAATTCTTACTTGCCTGTGGAAATGTGGACTAAGTAGATAAACAGGCTGGGTAAATACTAGCAGAATATACCCAAAGGTTGTTTCCTTCTGCTCCTGGGGGCATATAAGAGGTCTGAGTACACTCTCTTCACCTTGTCTTTTAGAAAACATTCTTCTAAGTGATATTCCTTCATTATGTTTTATAGAGTATTAAAAAGATAAACCTGGACCTATATAAAGATAAGATAGGGAACCTAGAATTTGAATTGTTATTGTTTTCAATTAAAAAAAAACCCTTGAATATGTCTCAGATGGCAAATAAAATCCTGAAATTTCTTTAAAAAAGCTCAGAGAGGAAAAGCAACAGAGATATGACTTACTACTGATGTTTTCCAAAAGAGCTCACAGCAACTGAGATAGAAGCCGAATATTTAACAGAAATTTTCACGAGGTGACAAAGAGAGCTACTGCCACAAATCAAGTGCATTCCAGGTAAAATTAGTGTAAGGTACATGCTGGCACAGCAGTTGAATTTCAGACATAAATTTTAAAAATCCTAATGGCTAGAGGAAAAATTTAAAAACAAAACTGTATTACCATCACAAATCAAGCTGGCCTCAAAATTCACACCTAAAATCTAGATTCAATCATGTTAAAATGAGAAAACAATGTACAGAAATGATTATGTCATATGATCCCAAATAAATAAGATAAAGATTTGGAAAACATAAGGATACCGAGAGAAATTATACCAAGATATTAGTATTATTTATCTCTGGTGACAATTTTTTTTTAACATTCACTTTGATATTTTATAATTTTTACTACTTTCAAGATGTTCTAGTATGCTCATGTGCTACATTAATAATTAGGAAAAATATAATTTAAATACAAAAAAAAAGAAAGGGAACTATTTTTACCATTACCATTATTCTGAGTTAAGATGTATCACATTGTGATCCTAAAGTTCTGAAGCCCTTTCCTGAATTCATTCTTCCTTAAGCTCTGGCTGTTCCTTAAAGACTTGAGTAAGCCTGTGATATTTCAATCTAACATCTTATGAATTTCAAAATCTTCCCATAATCTTCTCAAAGTTCTAAAACTTTAAAAAGTCTTCTTTGGCACATTTTGGAGCCATAAAAACAAACTTTCCATTAAAACAAACAACAACAAAAAAAAACTCACTATTTTTTTGAGAACTAAGAATTTCTGCAGGTGCAATGATTTGTCAAGAAAGAACATCATCAAGGGGTAAATCCCACAGCCTGCCTTAGGTCCAGTTTGTGCTCAGGGTTAGAGTGGGGATAAAGGACCATCTTCCTCGCACTGCTGCGTTTCTGTTTTTTAAAGGCTAGTGTAAAAATCGCACAAATCATTTGATATCAATATATAAAGAAGTAAATGGCAACCCACTCCAGTATTCTTGCCTGGAGAATCCTATGGACAAGGGAGCCTGGTGAGCCCCAGTCTGTGGAGTCACAGAGAATTGGATACAATTGAGCAACTAACACACACTTACTGACACAATTAAATTACAGATATGATAATAATGGTAGTCTTTTAAGGTAGACAGTACAGATTCACAAGTAAACATCTCAGTATAATGTGCATGCATGCTATGTTTGACTTGCATATTTTTAAAATAAATCAGTGGCCAAAATTTTAAAATCAAGACTGTTCCTGTAAAAATTCTGCTTTTGAAACCTTCTTTTAAAAACATCCAGTAGCTCTGGAAATACTGGGCAGCAGTTTGCTGGAGGTTACTTTGGTCACTGCTCTCTTCTCCAGGCTTCCGAAAACCTACCCTCCCTAGTTAGGTTAACTGACTGGCTCCAACAAGCATTTGGATTGGTGAATTCTGTTTCTAAAGATGATGCTAATTCTACTTGACAGCTGTAATTATTCAGTGAAAAGTGGACACACGAGAAGGCTACCTGTTGCGGTTGTTTCTGTGAAAAATTATTTGCTGGCATTTGAGTCAGAAACCCTGGCTCTTGTTTCTCTAGGATCTACATCTTTGGCTTCAACAAAGTTAAATGAATTTCTCCTCCAAGTAAGGAGGTCTGAGTTGAAGTGGCTCCAAGGTTGGTGGCTTCAGGGACACAGCATGCCTTCAGCCATCTAGAAACTTTCTCTGCTCCTGTCATCTCAGAGAACTTGTTCTCACTCTCACGCTAACTAACACCTCTCAATGATACAAAGTTACTGCCATAGCAGTTGCGCAGCAGAAGGAAAACAGCAACTACTCTTTCTTAAGAATAAAAAAATCTTTATAGAATCCCCGCTAGCAGATCTTCCTTAGTATCACATTAACCAGAACTACACCCTGTTTCTAAACACTAAACCCAATTCAGGCGGGGAGAGTTGGGTACTGATGATAGGCTTAGAAGACTTAAATCTGCCCCAAGCTAGAAACTGAACTACCTTTCCTTAGCACATGGTAGGTAGCATGGGGAAAAGTGTGTGTGTGTTTAAGTTGCTCAGTCATGTCCAACTCTTTGCAACTGAATAGTCCATGGATTTCTCCAGGCCAGAATACTGGAGTGGGTAGCTGTTCCCTCCTCCAGGGGATCTCCCCATCCCAGGGGTTGAACTCAGGTCTCCCACACTGCAGGCAAATTCTTTACTAGATGAGCCACAAGGGAAGCCCAAGAATACTGGAGTGGATAGCCTATCCCTTCTGCAGCAGGTCTTCCTGACCTGGAAATCAAACTGGGATCTTTTGCATTGCAGGCGGATTCTTTACCAGCTGAGCTACCAGGTACATCAGAGTAAATCCTCGGTCAGCCACAAGAAAGAAACCGTGAACAGGGGCAAGTGTTTCTGAATGTGTAACTAACAGTGTCTGCTACAAATAAAAAGCAGTTCTCTAGCTTTGTAAGGACCTTGGGCATATTACTTACAGGATTTTTTGGTTTTATTGGCTGCACCATGAGATCTTAGTTCCGGACCAGGAATCAAACTAATCCCCCCTGCAGTGGAAGCTTGGCATCCTAACCACTGGACCAACAGGAAAATTCCTAACTTAAAAGTTCTTCATCTGTAAATTAGAAATAAAAATATCCTTTTCATAGACTTATTACAAATAATAAATTCCCTAGCATATATGAAAATATAATATTTCAAATATGTTGACTTTTTTCAAAATGCAAGATATATTTCAGAAAATGGAAAATAGTAAAATGTAGTTACAAGGATTTTAGAAATTTAAAATTAAATCAAGCTGACAAGTTTTTTTAAAACTTTTGCAAAATCCTATTGTATCTTAATCTCTGCTTAATTTCCTCAATGATGAAAAATGCCATTTAAATTTTGAAAGTAGATGATTGTTGGTGTATGAGGTTTAGTTTTTTTCTCTACAATTTATCTTTTATTCAAGGGAGAAGTGGATATAGGACCTTATCACACAGCTGAAGTTGGACTCAAAACAGGACATATCTCCTCTACTCCCCTGGCATTTGGAAGAAATGAGAATACTTGGTTGTTTGATATTCTACCAGAAAGGATACTTTGTGGCAAGGTACAATATAAAGCAGGTGCTACAACAGGCTCTCCCAGGCAGGATGACAAGTGATGGCTCCCCCAGAGTCAAAGCAGAAGACAGATTTAGTGAATCTTGCTCTCTGATGGAGAATCCACACACCAGGGCTGCAGATTAAACTCTGGCTGCTGAAGTGAGAGTATTTGCATTTATGCTCTCAAGAGAGCTTTCATCAAGTGGCAAGAGAGAATAAAACTCTGAAGTCTGCATATAATACAGCCACCACCTGATGGTCCCTATCAAGAGGATGACAAAATGAAATTAAGACCTCGGAAAACAACAGATGTAAGAATTCAAATCCCTCTGGTTTATAGGACATTACTATTCCTCCCTAGAGAAAAAAAGTACAGAAACACGGCAAGGTGATCCAACTATTATCTGGGCATTCTGGCAGGTTCAAAATGTTCTTTTCATTTAAGTGTTTGCAGAATTATGCTCTTTGGAGATCATCTATCAAAGGGTATCACTTGCAGACTCAATTGGCCACTTGTGGCCTTAGTGATGACAGAGTACTCATATCAGGCCTTGCAAAAAAGAGTAAAAACACCACAAAACGGCTTCAGCTTTGCTTAATCAACTATATTTAAAGAAAAAAAAAAAAGAAGATGGTGTCTTGGTGAGAAGATGGATGTTATAATTCGTGCTTCTTCTCCATGTAAATGCCACATGACCATAAGGAAAGTCTTCTAATTTCTACACCTCTAACTATAAAATGGGAATACTAATATTTACACTTTTATATAATTCCTATTTCAAATTACTTTTGTATACTTTAAAGTTCCACATGACAATAACTTTTTTTTTTAGATTTTTTTTTAATTAGTTTTGCCATACAATGACATGATATCACCATGGGTTTACATATGCTCCCCCTCCAGAACCCCCCTCCCTCCTCCCACCCCCCGGGAAATCTCAATGCACCAGCCCCGAGCATCAACCCTGGGCTGGCGATTGATTAGACATATGATAATTAACATGTTTCAATGCCATTCTCCCATATCATCCCACCCTTGCCCTCATCCACAGAGTCCACGAGTCTATTCTATACATCTGCGTTCCTTTTGGTGTCTCGCATGCTGGGTTCTCATTACCGTCTTTCTAAATTCCATATATATGCGTTAGTATACTGTACTGTTGTTTTTCCTTCTGGCTTACTTACTTCTTTTTTGGAGAATGTTTTGCAGTAAGATTAAAAAAAAAATGGAAGCCAGTATATTCCTGTGATTAGAAATATCTATAACATGTTGTTTAATTATTTCAATGAAAGTAATTTAACTTTACCATGAAATGAATATATGCATTTTTTATCCTAGACTAGGAAATATTTAGAAAACATAATGTTCTAGAAAAGGGTGGTCATTTCAACTGTTAGAAGAGATTGAAGAGGCAAAATTAAGAACTGATTGTCCAGGAGAAATTAGCAATGTAAACAAGCAAACTAATGTGGTAAGTCTACAGTAGAGACTGTGGACCGGCTTCCTGATAGGAGCACCGAAGGAGAGGGGATGGTACTCAGTGAGCAACAGTCCAGTTACCTTCATATGCCATGCTTATGAGATAGTAAGATAATTTTCTCTTTTAGAAGAAAAACAAAGATGAGAGAGGAAAGGAGAGTTATCCTAAAATAGTGTGTGGGTAGAAGGGCATAGGAATAAAAAGCAGCAAAATTCAAAGTGAGGCAGGACTTTGAGGGGCAGGTATACAAAATAATATGACTGTCATTAATCAAACCATGCCTCAGCCCTAGATTCTAACCCCAGTTCTAATTATTTAGTGAACTTTGGTAAAACACTTGACTTCTCTTGAACCTCAGCTTTCTCATCCATAAAGAAGGAAGATGTAACTCAATGATCTCAAGTACTTTTCTACCTTAGCATTTATGATACTATTAACTTTGAATCGTTTAATCAATAGATACTATATTTATCAAGTGCCTGTAATGAGGTACTCTGAGTATCTTTATGTATATCCTTCTTGAACCACTTTCATGAAGTAGTTATTACCAACTTCTTACAGAGGGCCCAAAAGGTTACTTGATAATTTGTTCAAGGCCATTGGGCTAGTTGTTGAGGGAGCTGGTATTTGAGGCTAAATCTGCATTCCAGTGTCCATGGTCTTTCTAATATTCCACTGAAGCTAGAGACACTGATGAAATAGAATGACAGAGAATGCCTGAGCCAGGAGGTGGCTAGAAAAGAATAAAAATGTATAAGTTGTTTACTAAAATACGCTTCCACATAGAGTCATTCAAGCAAAAAACATATAGATATTTGTAAATGCAAAAATCATTATGGAAATTGTTCCTTATTTATTATACTTGACTGTGAATCATGTTAATAAAAACAGCATCTAGTTGAGAGATCAGAAATTTCTCTGAAATGTGACTGGATAGAGGGGGGAAGTAGAAAAAACAGGAAGGGTGGGGTAAGGAGATGCATAAACTTATATAAAATAGGAGATTTGCAGTAACCCGAAAGCAGCAGAAATGCACTTAAAAAGCCTATAGGACAAGGAAGAAGAAATTGAGGGTGGAAGATGCACTCAAAAAAGAGGAATAAGGCTAACAAGAAAAAATGGCACTAGTTAGAATATATATATAAAATTCTGCTGGAGTCTAGTTCCCTTAAATACTGAACTAATACATCAAGATATTTTGAAAACTCTATTTCCCCAATCCAGTTAATTCTCTTTCTTGCACTAACCCACTCTCTCATTCACTAAATAAATATTTCGTATATTTGCAGAATAATATTGTTTCTCCACCTACTGTAATCAGTGAGATTGAGGTAGGAGTAGGGTCAGAAAAAAGAAGAGGGAAAGAGAGGATGATAAATCAAACCTTAGATAAGATAAAAATACTCAATTACTAACTCATCTCCTACTTTTCCTTCTACAGTATCAGTCCATTATAATGTCTCCTGAATTTATCAACATGTGAGATTTCAGAATCAACCCTCCTAATCAGCCACCCAATGCCTGGAGCCTGCTGTAACTACTTTAATGATGTTTAGTAAATACTGTCAAAGAGAGAAATGGCCTTCTTCATTTTCCTATTCTCTTGCTTATTTTACTTTCTAGTTTGTAAAAAGAATATAAATATTGAGATTAAATTATAGAAAGGATGGATATGGTCAATAATACTGTTCCCTAAATTTAGTGTCCCAAGAAAACATCTTTACACACACACACACACACACACACACACACACACACAATATTAGTTTTTATTAACAAAAAAGGTTTTTTCTTTAGGCCAAAAGTAGTATAGTCCCAACTGTCTTATATTTCAATTCAAAGGTGATTCGGATCAGAACTAAGGGAAGTTTTTCGTTTTTCCAAAAGCCTGATTTAGACACGCACTCCAGAAGACTCTAATAGCCATGTTTAAATTATTAGAGGCCTTGGTGAATCAGTTGTTTTCTGTTTCTGGATCATTTACATTGTCTGTTTATTTGTTTGATGGCTTTCATATTCTAGCTACGGGGTTCAAGTACCAACATCATACTTCTAAATTATATTTCAATCCATGCTTCATATAAACGACCTGGTATAAGGATGCAATAAAAGCGTGCTTTGTAATACTGAGGCCACTCATGCCGTTAGAGAAAGCAGTGTGTCAGCACTTTTATTTCCATTATATACCCTATTTGTTCAGAAATTATACACAGAGCCATAAAAATTTGCTTGGCTGAGAGGTATTAGCTCAGCCCACGAATAAACAATTAGATAAAAACCATAAAATGGCTAAGACAATTGATTAACAGTAAAGTTTGGGCCAACTGCATATGTGACCTGGGTTCAATGTCACTTAGAGAGCTCTTTCTGCCTTAATCAGGAAAATACTACCACACAAGGATTCTCAGGCTGGAGCAAAAGTATCTCTGCACAGATATTGATGGCTGAGACTGGCTATTTACTGAGTGGGCTTGTTTATTTCTTTGCTTTGTTGAGAAATGCAAGGAATTAAGGTGAGAATAAATTTCCATTTTGATGATATTTTGGTGTACCTGGGGAATTTTTGACCAGAGATCAGGGAAATTGCCTTTAAAATTCCTCCAAAGATAAAAAAGGTCCATCTTGTAGATTAATGAGTGAAAGGTTCATAATTCAAAAGCCATGCATCTATCAGTAAGCTTTTTCTTTCAATCAGTGGTTCAAATTTTAAATTTTATATTTAGGCCAATGTTAAATAATAATAATATTGTTAATATCTAGGCACTACTACTGTTTTAGTTCAAATGCAACAACAAAATATCACAGAATGAGTGGCTTAAGCAATAGACACTTATGATTTTGGAGATGGGAAGTCTGAGACTGGGTGCTGATGGGGTGGGGTTTTGGTGTGGGTCCTCTTCTTGGCTTGCAGATGACCTACTTCTCTTTGTCCTTACAGGGCAGGGAGAGGGAGGGCTCTGATCTCTCATCTTCTTCCTCTAAGAACCCTAATCCCATAATCAGGGCTCCACCCTCATCACCTTATCTAAACATCATAAGGGCCTCACTTCTAAATACCATCACATTTTGGGTGTTATGATTTCAACATATACAGTTTGAGTGTACACAAACAGTCTATGACAGATGGTTAGGTTTTCTCTTAGATTGATCTTTTTAAAAAACCAAATAATAGATTACATAAGTCCATTGTTTTAGTAGTCAGTTGTTGTTTAGTCACTAAGCCGTGTCCTTTTCCTTTGGCCCCCATGGACTGTAGCCCACCAGGCTCCTCTAGCCAAGGGACTTCCCAGGCAAGAACACTGGAGTGGGTTCCCATTTCCTTCACCAGGGGATTTTCCTGACCCAGGCAGGTCTAGAACCTGCATCTCTTGCACTGGCAGACAGATTTTTACCACTGAGCCACCAGGGGAGCCCCAGTGACTGACAGTGATAATGCCAGTACAGTTGACCTATTTTTTTTCTCATTTGGATCCCTGAATGGTGACCCTCTATTATTCATCCCCTTACCTACCCTACCCCCCAAAACAGAAAGTCATTACAAAGTGCAAATAGTAAAAAAGGAAAACTAACTCATGAGATTATATAAACACTATGGAGCATTGCATGCCCTGTTATATTCTTGAAGCCACACTGTTAGTATTTTAATTTCTATTCTGTAACTTAGTAGGTATAGGATGGTAATGAAAATTCAATGAGCATCAAGTTAAGAAGAAAAGAAAGAAAGTTATTATTTGAGCCAATGAGAATTATGAGAAGCAGATTTTCATCCTTATCACTGGTTAAACCCCAGCAATTGCTCCACTTCCAACAGGCTGCAGAGATGAACCTAATTAACTCATAGTGAATGAGAATGCAGAGTGCCAGTAACCAAGCAAGTTCTTGGCAGAGTGAAGATGCCCCAGACAGAAATACACCATAGCACATGTCTTGGACATAAAAAGAGAAAAGTAGAATCAAGGCCCATGACACCCTCAATCATCTAAAGCCGAGGATCGGCTATGGAAGATGAGCTGATCAACCACCTCTCTCCCTCACAGTGCCCTTAGACCTTCATTGCTAATGCCTGCACAATGAGACCACTAGTTTCAAAAAAGGTCTGGATCCCTCCCGTCACCTCCACTACTTCATCTTCCATTTCAGTGTCCTGGGAGATAGAAGTTGAAGCTTGTGCACATCAAAAACTGCCTGTAGATACACAAGAAAGTCATATTTTAAATAGGTGTGAGAGAGGGAAAAGGATAAGGTGAGCATGAACTACCTGGGGAGCAATTTTTGCTCACTAACATTTCCATGGAATGATCTACATTAGGGAGACACAGGAGTAATAAAAGAAAAGTGGGATCCATGTCCAAGAAAATGAGAAATGTCAACAAAGTCAACAGAACACGAGATGAAATTAAAGGAGTTTAAGAAAAAACAAGGCTCAGATACATGATATTCATTGGTGTTTCCTACGCCTATTTCAGTCAGTAGTTGCTGGACTTTAAATCATCTGAAGACCCACTTGTGTTGGGTATCTTCACCCACATGACTCGTTCTTCAGTTGAGATGTCTAGAAAGCCAGAAAGTTAGCCGAATTCAGTTTACCTTTGTCTCTCTTCATAAGACCTCTGCACTGGGCTACTTTGGGCTTACTCAAAACGTTGCTATCTTGTGTTGGGCTTCCTATCTCTTGTTTGCCTAAAAGTAATCTACATAACAGATGACCAAAGCAAACCACAGTGGAGTCCTGTCCATGTCTATGACAGATAGGATAGATTTAGAGGTGAGACTTCCTGTGGGACCATCAGGAGACTCATATCAAACCAGCTGATGTCTGTAGAAAAGTTCTGTTCTCTGCACTGAACAGAAGGCCTCCTGCTCAGTAAAAGGGACCCTTCAGGGACTGGTTTTGACAAGAGCAGTATGGCAGGCCCCAAACAGAACTCCTAAAGGTTTTAGGAAACATGAAACAGAAACTCTTCATTGCAGACGCACAGTTTCCAAATCCTGCTCTCATTTTCTCCTCACTCTTCTCAAGCTGCAGTCTCTCTGAAATTGCACAGTAAATGTTTCTAATCCAGATGAAAGCTGGGGGCACAATAATAGATCTACTGCAATTTAAGACAGGTGTCTTCACCAGTGCCCACAACATGTCTTATTTCTATTTCAACTTATACATCCTTATCAACAAGATTATTATAGTAGGTAGAAGGAAAAAAAAATAACACTCAAAAAAAAAAAGAGTATGTTTCAAAGAAATCAAAGCAAACATAGCCTCTCAAATAGATAGTTCAAAATAGAAATGAGGTTTTCAAATGGTTACTTTGTATTTTCAACAAGATTTTGAGATACTGCATCTGTGAAACTAGAATAGCCCAATGGAAAAAGCAAAGTGATGAGGAAAATGATTTGTTCAAATATTTATTGTGTACTGCTACCTTATAGGCACTGAGCTAGGCTATGAGGACTCGTTGTGAATGAAGAAGACACACTTCCTTTCCTTAAAAAGTTTGCATTTAAATAGAAAACTATTCATCTCATCCCACTTAATTAAAATGAATTATAAATGTGAACAGTACTATGGCTAACATAGGATCCAAAATTTATACTCCTGACCATATACCATGAGAAAACAAAAATTGAAAAAGAGGCATGTACCCAAATGTTCATTGCAGCACTATTCACATAGCCAGGACATGGAAGCTACATAAAGGTCCATCAACAGATGAATGGATAAAGAATTTGTAATTCTTTATTACAAATAAATGGATTATTACTCACCTATAAAAAAGGACAGATTTGAGTCATTTCTAGTGAGGTAGATGAACCTAGAACCTGGTATACACAGTGAAGTCAGAAAGAGAAAAACAAATATCATCTTTGTTCTTAAAATATTAGCACATCTATATGGAATCTAGAAAAATGGTACTGATGAACCTATCAGTAGTGCAGCAGTAGAGACACAGAGATAGAGACCAGACTTGTGGACATAGCAGGGGAAGGAGACGGTGGGACAAACTGAGAGTAACACTGAAGCACTAAAAGAGTAATCATCAGAAAAGCAAGAGAGTTCCAGAAAACATCTATTTCTGTTTTATTGACTATGCCAAAGCATTTGATTGTGTGAGTCACAATAAACTGTAGAAAATTCTGAAAGACATGGGAATACCAGACCACCTGACCTGCCTTTTGAGAAACCTGTATGAGGGTCAGGAAGCAACAGTCAAAACTGGACATGGAACAACAGACTGGTTCCAAATAGGAAAAGGAGAACATCAAGGCTGTGTATTGTCACCCTGCTTATTTAACTTATATGCAGAGTACATCATCAGAAACGCTGGGCTGGAGGAAGCACAAGCTGGAATCAAGATGGCCGGGAGAAATATCAATAACCTCAGATATGCAGATGATACCACCATTATGGCAGAAAGTGAAGAAGAACTAAAGAGCCTCTTGATGAAAGTGAAAGAGGAGAGTGAAAAAGTTGGCTTAAGCACAACATTCAGAAAACATGGCATCTGGTCCCACCACTTCATGGCAAATAGATGGGGAAACAGTGGAAACAGTGCCAGACTTCATTTTTCTGGACTCCAAAATCACTGCAGATGGCGATTGCAGCCATGAAATTAAGACACTTACTCCTTGGAAGGAAAGTTATTTCCAACCTAGACAGCATATTAAAAAGCAGAGACATTACTTTGCCAACAAAGGTCCAAGTAGTCAAGGCTATGGTTTTTCCAGTGGTCATGTATGAATGTGAGAGTTGGACTATAAAAAAAACTTGATGCTTTTTAACTGTGGTGTTGGAGAATACTCTTGAGAGTCCATTGGACTGCAAGGGATCCAACCAGTCCATCCTAAAGAAGATCAGTCCTGGGTATTTATTGGAATGTCTGATGTTGAAGCTGAAACTCCAATCCTTTGGCCACCTGATGTGAAGAGCTGACTCACTGAAAAAGACCCTGATGCTGGGGAAGATTGAAGGCAGGAGGAGAAGGGGACGACAGAGAATGAGATGGTTGGATGGCATCACCAGCTCAATGGACATGAGTTTGGGTGGGCTCCCGGAGTTGGTGTTGGACAGGGAGGCTGCAGGGCTGCAGCTCATGGGGTGACAAAGAGTCAGACACGACTGAGTGACTGAACTGAACTGAACATTGAAACACATACATTACCATATGTAAAACAGCCACTGGGAATTTGCTCTATGACACAGGGATCTCAACCCAGTGCTTTCTGACAGTCTAGAGGGATGGGGCTTCCCTGGTGGCTCAGACAATAAAGAACTTGCCTGCAGAGCAGGAGACCTGGGTTCGAACCCTAGTTGGGAAGATCCCCTGGAGGAGGGCATGGCAACCCACTCCAGTATTCTTGCCTGGGGAATCCCCATGGACGGAGGAGCCTGGTGAGCTACAGACCATGGGGTTGCAGAGTCAGACATGACTGAGCAACTAAGCACACAGCACAGCAAAGAGAGGGGTGGCATGGGGTGGGAGCTGAGAGGAGATTCAGGAGGGAGGGGCCCTATGTGTACCTATGGGTGATGCATGTTGACTTATGGCAGAAACCAACACAACATTGTAAAGCAATTATCCTCCAATTAAAAATAATTGTTTTGAAATGTTAACTAATTGTAACAATGTTCACACTAATAGAAATGTTAATAGGTGAAACCGTGTGTGGGGAAAGGAGGGGTGTGTGGAGGGGATGTAATCAGAAACTCTATATTTTCTGTGTAATTTTCCTAGAAACCTAAAACTGCCCTTTAAAAATCTAATTAAAAAACAAAGGAAGAAGACAACTTTCCAAAGCCCAAGAAAGGCCAGAATTTAAAGATAAAACTGTTTACCAAGTATCTGACAAGCTTACTTGGCCCTGAGTTTATGACACCGAAAGAAAGTAAAGCCAGACTGAAAAATGAGGTGTTTGGCGGTAATAAAGTCAGTTAAAGGAGAAACAGAAGAAGGGCATAGAAGGAGAGCAGGAAAAATGGTGGCAATGGATCATATAGATTACCCTCTAAAATAGGCAAAACACCAGGGGGAAAACATCCCAAGTACTTTACAGGAGAAAGTAGAGCCCACGGCAGCCACCAGTTAGAGCAAAGTGCCATTGAAAGGCAGCATTTCCTCGGGCCTCATCTGTGTGGTACAATGGGGGCTATGCTTACAGGCGACATAAATATAGCTGGGAACCAAAGAGTAAATTAACTCTGTTGAACGAAAGCAAACCGTTAGGTTAGACAAAAATAAAATGAAGAGAGATGATACTTGGAAAGCTTGAATATATGTTATAGAAATGAAGGTTCCTACAAATGACTGATCACGATGGGTAGACAGATCTGTCGTACGGTACAATCAGACTGGTGAGAATTATTTGCCACCTTTGGGGGCTCAAGAGTAAGTCTTTCCTGATTACTTCAAAATCTCTTGCTGGAGCAGAAAAATACTTTTGACTGTCCATCTTTTGTTTCATTCTGGGTTAAATAACCATTATCCTTTGAAAGTTGATAAAAACCTATCCTCAGTTCTAAGAATGAGACTTTTATCTATTTCTTTATCAAGACCAAATATTTCCCAGGCCCCTGAGTACCTTCACAAAATATTCTCTAGTGTTTTTCCACAGTTCAAGGGACTGGAATACTCAGGGTCCTAGAAATGCAGTACTTGGATGCAATATCAAAAACAACAGAATGATCTTTGTTCGTTTCCCAAGACAAGCCATTCAATGTCACTGTAATTTAAGTCTATGCCCCAACCAGTAATGCCAAAGAAGCTGAACAATTCTATGAAGATCTACAAGACCTTCTAGAATTAACACCCAAAAAAAGATGTCCTTTCCATTGTAGAGGACTGGAATGCAAAAGTAGGAAGTCAAGAAACACCTGGAGTAACAGGCAAATTTGGCCTTGGAGTACAGAATGAAGCAGGGCAAAGGCTAATAGAGTTCTGCCAAGAGAATGCACTGGTCATAGCAAACACCCTCTTCCAACAACACAAGAGAAGATTCTACACATGGACATCACCAGATGGTCAACACTGAAATCAGATTGCTTATATTCTTTGCAGCCAAAGATGGAGAAGCTCTATACAGTCAGCAAAAACAAGACTGGGAGCTGACTGTGGCTCAGGTCATGAACTCGTTATTGTCAAATTCAGACTGAAATTGAAGAAACTGGAGAAAACCCCTAGATCATTCAGGTATGACCTAAATCAAATCCCTTATGACTCTACAGTGGAAGTGAGAAATAGATTTAAAGTACTAGATCTGATAGACAGAATGCCTGAAGAACTATGGATAGAGGTGTGTGAAATTGTACAGGAGACAGGAATCAAGACCATCTCAAGAAAAAGAAATGCAAAAAGGAAAATGGCTGTCTGAGGAGGCCTTACATATAGCTGTGAAAAGAAAAGAAATGAAAAACAAAGGAGGAAAGGAAAGATATTCCCAACTGAATGCAGAGTTCCAAAGAATAGCAAGGAGAAATAAGAAAGCCTTCCTCAGTGATCAATGCAAAGAAATAGAGGAAAACAATAGAATGGGAAAGACTAGAGATCTCTTCAAGAAATTTAGACATACCAAGGGAACATTTCATGCAAAGATGGGCTCAAAAAAGGAAAGAAATGGTATGGACCTATCAGAAGCAGAAGATATTAAGAAGAGGTGGCAAGAATACACAGAAGAACTGTACAAAAAAGATCTTCACGACCCAGATAATCATGATGGTATGATCACTCACCTAGAGCCAGACGTCCTAGAATGTGAAGTCAAGTGGGCCTTAGGAAGCATCACTATGAACAAGGCTAGTGGAGCTGATGGAATTCCAGGTGAGCTATTTGAAATCCTGAAAGATGACGCTGTGAAAGTGCTGCACTCAATATGCCAACACATTTGGAAAACTCAGCAGTGGCCACAGGACTGGAAAAGGTCAGTTTTCATTCTAGTCCCAAAGAAAGGCAATGCCAAAGAATGCTCAGATACTGCACAATTTTACTCATCTCACATGCTAGTAAACTAATGCTAAAAATTCTCCAAGCCAGGCTTCAGCAATAGGTGAACCGTGAACTTCTAGATGTTCAAGCTGGTTTTAGAAAAGGCAGAGGAACCAGAGATCAAATTGCCAACATCTGATGGATCATTGACAAATCAAGAGAGTTCCATAAAGACATCTATTTCTGCTTTATTGACTATACCAAAGCTTTTGACTGTGTAAGTCACAATAAACTGTGGAAAATTCTGAAAGAGATGGGAGTACCAGACCACCTGACCTGCCTTTTGAGAAACTTGTATACAGGTCATGAAGCAACAGGTAGAAAACTGGACATGGAACAACAGACTGGTTCCAAATAGTAAAATGAGTATGTCAAGGCTGTATATTGTCACCCTGCTTATTTAACTTATATGCAGAGTACATCATGAGAAATGCTGGGCTGGAGGAAGCACAAGCTGGAATGAAGATTGCCAGGAGAAATATCAATAACCTCAGATATGCAGATGACATCACCCTTATGGCAGAAAATGAAGAAGAACTAAAGAGCCTCTTGATGAAAGTGAAAGAGGAGAGTGAAAAAGTTGGCTTAAAGCTCAACATTCAGAAAACTAAGAACATGGCATCAGGTCCCATCACTTCATGGGAAATAGATGGGGAAACAGTGGCTGCCTTTATTTTTCTGGGGTCCATAATCACTGCAGATAGTGATTGCAGCCATGAAATTAAAAGATACTTACTCCTTGGAAGCAAAGTTATTACCAACCTAGATAGCATATTAAAAAGCAGAGACATTACTTTGCCAACAAAGTTCCGAGTAGTCAAGGCTATGGTTTTTCCAGTGGCCATGTATGGATGTGAGGGAAAGAACACTGAATGAGAAAGAATTGATGCTTTTTCACTGTGATGTTGGAGAAGACTCTTGAGAGTCCCTTGGATGGCAAGGAGATCCAACCAGTCCATCCTAAAGGAAATCAATTCTGGGTGTTCATTGGAAGGACTGATGTTGAAGCTGAAACTCCAATACTTTGGCTACCTGATGCGAAGAGCTCACTCATTTGAAAAGACCCTGATGCTGGGAAAGATTGAAGGCAGGAGGAGAAAGGGATGACAGAGGATGAGATGGCTGCATGGCATCACCGACTCGATGCCATGGGTTTGGGTGGACTCTGGGAGTTGGTGATGGACAGGGAGGCCTGGCGTGCTGCAGTTATGGGGTCGTAAAGAGTCAGACACGACTGAGTTACTGAACTGAACTGAATGGAGAACCTTTTTGCAGTATATTGGCTGGATCAATAATATAAGGCTCTTTTGAATATAAGACTTAAAAGAATGAAACTATGAAATGCAAGGAAGTATTGATGATGAGACTAAATCCCACCTTTCCATCACAAAGTATTAAAAGCAGTTTATGCATGGGGAAAACTAGGAGGCTAAAAATAGCAAAAAATCTGAGATGAGTGGATCCTTCTCTGTGACTCTATAAAAAGTCACCCTCTTAATGCATAAATGTTAACAGTCGTGATAGACAATTTTTACATTACAGAGTAAGAGAGCTACATAGGCATAACAAGCAAATTTATTTACCAAAATTACTTTACTTTAGATGTTGGCTATGAAGTTAAACTTGGGTACACCTAGGTTTTCTTGTCTGGGGAGTCATTTCTCATCTTGAGGAAGGAGCGAAACACTTCTAAATATCGTAGTCATCTACATTCCTAACAGGGATTCTTCATCAGTCTAATATTTCCATAAAGGCAATTTTATGGCAGGAACAGGATCTGAGTAAATTGAATGGATGAATATATTTTACAATAAACCTAAAATAGGATCGAGGTCAATAAATTCCCTAACAAGTTTTTCCTGCTTATGTATTTTAGGCCACGTTCTATAGACACAATATTGATCTGTCTATAAATGCCATGACTATTCTGTGAGACAGAGAAAAAAAAATTAGAAGGATACAAGGGCATCTGTTCTGTCTCACAAAACTTTTCTTTGATGAAGCAACTCCCTTCCCAAATGAATCATGAAGGGTAGGGGTAGAATTATCCTTGAGTTGATATTAGCTTATATAACAATCAAGAAAGGAAGATGGGGAGCCATCCCCCAAATATCTACAAATGATATATGCTAGAGAGGATATGGAGAAAAGGGAATCCTCTTGTACTGTTGATGGGAATGTAATTGATAGAGCCACTATGGAGAATAATATGGAAGTTCCTCAAAAAACTAAAAATAGAAGTACCACATGACCTAGCAATCCCACTCCTGGGCAAACTCCCTAAGAAAAGCATAGTTGAAAAAGACACATACACCCCAGTGTTCACTGCAGCAATATTTACAATAGCCAGGACATGGAAACAACCTACATGTCCAATGACAGATGACTAGATAAAGAAGAAGTGGTACACATATACAATGGAATGCTAGTGAGCCATAAAAAATAAATGGGGTCATAGATAGACAGTGACAATGAGGGACCACAAATTATGAAGGCAAAGCAGTTTCTACAGCTACATTAGGAGAGTGTAAGAGCAAAGATACGATTCACAATAGTTGAAAGTATAACAATCCGTCCTTGAATAAGCTGGCTTCTTGATACAGTAACGCCTTTCCAGATGCTCATTTGTTTTTTCTTTTCAGGCCCTAAGGTCAACACTTTGATTTGATTTTTAACAAATCAACAGTACTGCTTTGATTTTTACTAATGTTTTTAGCCCTTACAAGGAGCACTGTTTTTACCTGGGTTGCTACTGCTGCACCAAAACACTCATGCAGCTTCTGTTTCTGAATAAAAAAATAACTCACAGGAAAAAAAAAAAATGAAGATGATGACAGATGAAAGACACTTCGGCTGTGGCGTGGAACCAGTCAGACTTTGAATCTCTGACACTTTCTAAACTTGGACAGTATGCTGAATCTTAGCTCAAAAATACTAATGAATACCAATACTGGCCTCAGAAAATTGTTCCAGACATTATATCAAGTGATTAAAATATAGGAGAAATTTGTCAATTTCTTTCAATGACACTGAAAGAAAGACTGCTACTCCAATTTTAAACAATAACGTTCAGAAAGTGACCCTTGTATATACAACAGTTTAACATATGATGAATAAGGCACACACTTCAAGTCAACTACCAGTCTTTGGCCCAGTTAGCTATGAAAAAGGAGTAAGTTATCTGATGCAAAGCATGATGACCTCTAATTTTAAAAGTGTCCAGTCTAGCCACCTCATTCAATGAGATGTCTCTGGAGTAGAGCTGCCTATACTGGCTTGTGACAGATGCCTCTGCTGAGAGACTGGAGGATCAGATCACCATATCAATGCTCTTATCCTGATTTTCATATGAAGTGAAAGTGTTAGTTGCAAAGTTGTGTCCAACTCTGTGACCCCATAGACTTCAGCTTGCCAGGCTCCTCTGTCCATGGAATTCTCAGGCAAGAATACTGGAGTGGGTTGCCATTCCCTTCTCCAGGGTATCTTCCCAACCTGGGGATTGAACCCAAGTATCCTGAATTGCAGGCAGATTTTTTACCATCTGAATAACATGAATTCCTTTAAATCATAAGTAACAAAATATTCCACAGTGATGAAATGCAAATTGAAAATCCAGTGAGGTACCACCTCAGTCCATTTAAGAATGGTCATTATTAAAAGGCCTACAAATAACAAATGCTGGAGAGGGTATGGAGAAGACAGAACCCTCCTACGTATTGGTGGGAATGTAAGTTCGTACAGCCACTATGGGGAACAGTATGCAGGTTCCTCAAAAAACTACAAATAGAGTCGCCAAATGATCAGCAGTCTCACACCTGGCCACATATACATACAAAAATCTAATTTGAAAAGATACATGCACCCTATGTTCATAACAGCACTATTCACAATAGCCAAGACATGGAAACAACCGAAATATCCATTGACAGATGAATGGATAAAGAAGATGTAGTACATGTATAGAATGGAATACTAAGCCATAAAAAACAATGAAATAATGTTATTTACAGCAACATGGACCTAGAGATTATCATAGTAAGGGAAGTAAGTCAAACAGAGAAAGACAAATAATATATGATATCACTTGTAGAATCTAAAATATGACTCAGACTTAACTATAAAACAGAATCACAGACAGAGATAACAGATTTGTGGCTGCCAGGGCTTGGGGTGTGTGGGGGAGATGAATTGGGAGTTTGGGATTAACAGATGAAAACTACTGAATATAGGATGGATAAATAATAAGGCCCTACTACTGTATAGCACAAGAAACTATATTCAATATTCTCTGATTACCCATAATGGAAAAGATATATATGTAAAAGTGAATCACTTCACTCCCCCAGAGCCAGGTGTCCTGGAGTGTGAAGTCAAGTGGGCCTTAGGAAACACTACTAGGAACAAAGCTAGTGGAGGTGATAGAATTCCAGCTAAGCTATTTCAGATCCTAAAAGATGATGCTGTTAAAATGCTGCACTCATTATGCCAGCAAATTTGGAAAACTCAGCAGTGGCCACAAGACTGGAAAAGGTCAGTTTTCATTTCAGTCCCAATGAAAGGCAAGCCAAAGAATGTTCAAATTACCATACAATTGCACTCATTTAATATGCTAGCAAGATTATGCTCAAAATCCTTCAAGCTAGGCTTCAGCAGTATGTGAACAATGAACTTCCAAATGTACAAGCTGGATTTAGAAAAGGCAAAGGAACCAGAGATCAAAATGCCAACATACATTGGATTATAGAATAAGCAAGGGAATTTAAAAAAAATCCACTTCTACTTCATTCACTACAGTAAAACCTTTGACTCTTGTGAATAACTACAAACTGTGGGATATTCTTAAAGAGATGGGAATACCAGACAACATTACCTGCCACCTGAGAAACCTGTAAGTAGGCCAAGATGCAATGGTTAGAACTGGACATGGAACAACAGACTGGTTTAAAATTGGGAAGGGGGTACATCAAAGCTGTATATTGTCACCTTGTTTGTTTAACTTATATGTAGAGTACATTATACGAAATGCTGGGCAGGATGAAGCAGAAGCTGGAATCAAGATTGTCAGGAGAAATATCAACAGCCTCAGATATCCACATGGTGCCACATTAATAACAGAAAGTAAAGAGCAACTAAAGAGCCTCTTGATGAGGGTGTAAGAGGAAAGTGAAAAAACTGGCATAAAACTCAACATTCATTTGAATCAGTTCTACTCAGGTGGACGGAACTGGAGCCTATTATCCAGAGTGAAGTAAGCCAGAAGGAAAAACAACAATACAGTATACTAACACATATATATGGAATTTAGAAAGATGGTAAGGAGAACCCTGCATGCGAGACAGCAAAAGGAACGCAGATCTATAGAACAGACACGTGGACTCTGTGGAAGAGGGCAAGGGTGGGATGATATGGGAGATTGTCATTGAAACATGTTGATTGTCATATGTGAAATCAATCACCAGCCAGGATTGATGCTCGGGGCTGGTGCACCAAGATTTCCCATGGGGAGGGAATCGGGAGGGAGGAGGGAGGGGGGTTCTGGAGGGGGAGCATATGTAAACCCATGGCGATTTCATGTCATTGTATGGCAAAACCAATTAAAAAAAAAACTCAACATTCAAAAAATGGAAGATAAGGCATACAGTCCTATCACTTCTTAGCAAATACATGGTCAAAAGTGGAAACAGTGTCAGATTTCATATTCCTAGGCTCCAAAACCAATATGGATGATGACTGCATCCATGAAATTAAAAGACACTTGCTCCTTGGAAGAAAAGCTATGACCAATCTAGACAGCATATTAAAAAGCAGAGACATCATCTTACTGACAAAGGTCCATTTAGTCAAAGCTATGGTTTTTCCAGTAGTCATGTACAGATGTGAGTTTTGGACCATAAAGAAGCCTGAGAGCCAAATAATTGATGCTTTCAAACTGTGGTGCTGGAGAAGACTCTTGAGAGTCCCTTGGACTGCAAGGAGATCGAATCCAGTCAATCCTAAAGGAAATTAATCCTGACTATTCATTGGAAGGACTGATTCAAGTTGAAACTCCAGTCCTTTGGCCACCTGATGCGAAGCACTGACTCATTTGAAAAGACCCTGATGCTGGGAAAGACTGAAGGCAAGATGAGAAGGAAGTGACAGAGGTTGAGATGGTTGGATGGCATCACTGACTCAACTAACATGACTTTGAGCAAACTCAGGGAGATAGTGAAGGACAGGGAAGCCTGGTGTGCTGCAGGTCATGGAGTCTCAAGAAGTCAGCCGTTGAGCAACAACAACAAAATCAACTGTATTTAAATACAATAAATAATAAATTAAAAAATTAAAAATTTCCTCTATGAGACCTGTGATGCCACTGAGAAGATCATTTGCTTTCCTGAGTATGTTTATAAATAAAAACGTCCAATATAGATGAGAGCTAATATGAATATATCAAGTTTCTACCTGAAACTGCCTTGTGTATTACTGTAGAATTCCCCAAACTCCTTGACCCATAATTAAATAAAATTAAACATTAAACACATTTAAATAAAATTAAACATTGTCACTATAAGAATTATCATGGTTTTTAGAAGATGCATTATGAGAACTGAATTGTGACTTTGTTACATTAACACTAATGTAAGATCTGCTGTGTTGGATGGTTCAACAAAAGACCACAAGGGAAACTGACATAGAGAAGATTATTATTCCTGAGTCTTAGAGGAAGTAAATGTCTCAAGGGGCCACACAGGGAGGTCAAGGAAGAGTGCAGACAGAGAGAATGATAGGATCTGGGGCTCATGTCTTTATTAAATTCCAGAGGGGAGGTATTATGGGTTTCCTGGGCTAAGGCCAGACTGATCAAATAAAAAAGACCAGGGCTCTCATAGGCTCCAAAGAAGATTAATCTAAGGGGTGCACAAGGAGAAGGTCCCAGAAGGTAGGGGAGACTGTCACTGACAGGGGCTGCTGGGAAAGCTATTCCAGGAGCTTACATCTGCCTGTGACTCTGTAGGCTGTCATATAGAGCCTGAAATCTCAGAAGGAGTTAGTGTCTGTTCAAGGCCTCTGGCCACACAAAATAATTGCTGAGGCACCAGTAGCATGGAGCAGTTAACTAGACTCTTGACAGAGGGTTTCCATTAGGTACATTGCAGGTATAGTGTTCTACCATGTAAGTGACTACAGAATCCTTCCATGTAACATATTGCCATATTAATTTCTTGAACCGCCCATTTCATGAAGCACTATATTTGAACACCTGCCCTGCTACATTAATTATAAGACCATGAAACCATATGAACCAGAGGAAACTCTTCTAATTTATGACTAAAGAAGGTAATTAAAATAGAGTCAGAAAAATCTTCATCTGGGACTAAACAAGAAGCTTACTTTGGATTTTGCTGCTTTGGGTAAATCTATTGTGTTTGAAAAAGGTGTTCTCATTTGGGGTGTTTAAGCGGCAAGAGAAATCATCATATGACTTGCCCATTGTGATGACTAATCAATGAATGCATTGATATAAAACAGATGCAAAGCCTGAACTCGGTGGTCTGTGATGCTATGGAATGTCCCTAAAGGTATGAAGTTTTATTTCAGGTGGCATTAAGGTTGCACTCAGCACTGGGCACTGACTGGCTAAACGTTTTTTTGGTTTGGTCTTGTTTAATGAATAGTTAAGAATGGCCCTGATAAATATATCAAAACATTGGAATATGTATGTATATATTTATATGTGAATTTCTATATTGGCATATGTGTGTATACATTTATATGCATATATATATATATATATATAGTTTACATTACAATTATATTATGCACAAGAAAACTGCTACTAAAAAGTTTCAAAATACTTATTTTCTTAAATAGGTAAACATATCTTATATCTTTTTACACTTGAGGCATTTGCTTAGGTACCCTCCCCCTACTTTTTGGACAAAAAGAAAAGCCAGTTGAATTATTCTAAGTTAATAAGGATCCAATAAGTCCAGGACTGCCTTAGGCCCTGAAAGCAGCAGCAAGAACCGCTGTTAAAATGGGCAACTTTAAATTACCTAATATGGACACATACTTTTCAGTTATACCTGAATACTTTAAAATAGAATTGTCATTTGTCTTTGTAAGTGCAGGTTTTTGATTCTCCAAAGAACTGATAGTATGACTCAGGATAAATGATCTATATCTGTAAATGACAATTTTCAGGATATTCCAGTAATAAAACAGGGTAGAATCCTTTAAAAAATGCATGAAAAAATAACTCTTCCATTAAATGGAAACAAATGCTGCTATTTCTTTAGAGGATTACAACTCTCTGGTTCTCTAACTTTACCCCTGTTAGAATCTAACAAAATATTTATGCACAGATACAGGCTTAGGTAAAGAAGATTAACTGCCCTGTAGGTTAAAAGAATTCTCCAGGTTAAAAGTTTCATTATAAAAATCCTGAACACATTTTTAAGAAACTTAAAGAACTTTTATACTGGTTGGCTTAACATATAGTAAATAAAATTTTACCTCCAGTCAAAACATATTTCTTATAAAAGAAGCTGTAAAAAAAAAAGGAGAATGTTTTTTTGAAATTGATATAAAACAGAAGTTCTTGCAAAAAGTGAATCTATTCTCATTTGTGTGCATTTTCTGTAAATGAAAAGATATGTCTATTGATCTAACTTAGCCAGCAAATTTTTAAAAAGAAAAATATCATACATTTTATGTCTTTATGAAATAATATTTCCAAGGGGGTGATGATTAAAAAACTGTCTAATTCAAAAGTTTGTGTTGACTTTATTAAAAAAAGGAAAAAAAAAGATAATGGTTGCAAAGACATAATGCACAAGATAATTAAGGTGATGATTTCATGTAGGTTATTGAAATAGGGAGAATATCTACTAATGAGGAACACACCAAAGAGAAAGGAGAACAATTGTTTCTTAAAAATGTGGCAAGTCATAAGGAAGGGTGGGGGTGGCTATTACTTTGGAATATCAAGGACAAAGTAGTCCTTTGAGGTACAAAGTTTCTCAGAACACAAAATGGTTGGGGAGATCTCAGAGAAAAGAAACAGAGGGATTTCTTGACTTTTATTGATTTCTGGGAATATATGAATCAACATTCAAAAAATGAACATCATGGCATCCGGTCCCATTACTTCATGGCAAATAGATGGGGAAACAGTGGAAACAATGACAAACTATTTTCTTGGGCTCCAAAATCACTACAGATGGAGACTGCAGCCATGAAATTAGAAGATGCTTGCTCCTTGGAAGAAGGGCTATGGCCAAACTAGACAGCATATAAAAAGCAAAGACATTACTTTGCCAACAAAGGTCCATCTGGTCAAAGTATGGTTTTTCCAGTACTCATGTATGGGTATGAGAGTTGGACTCTAAAGAAAGCTGAGTGCCAAAGAATTGATGCTTTTTTAAACTGTGGTGTTGGAGATGACTCTTGAGAGTCCTTGGACTATAAGGAGATCCATTCCAACAGAATGGAAACCACAACCATAGCAAACTACCCAAGCTGATTACATGATTCACAGCCTTGATTAATTAAATGAAACTGTGAGCCATGCCGTGTAGAGCCACCCAAGATGATGGGGCATGGTGGAGAGTTCTGACAAAACCACTTCAGTATTCTTGCCTTGAGAACCCCATGAACAGCATGAGAAGGCCAAAAGATAGGACACAGAAAGTTGAACTCCCAGGTTGGTAGGTGCCCAATATGCTACTGGTGATCAGTAGAAAAATCGCTCCAGAAAGAATGAAGAGACAGAGCCAAAGCGATAACAAAGCACAGTGGTGGATGTGACTGGTGACGGAAGTAAAATCAGATGCTTTAAAGAGCAATACTGCATAGGAACCTGGAATGTTAGGTCCAAGAATTGAGGTGAATTGGTAGTGGTCAAACAGGAGATGGCAATCGTGAACATGTTTGGAATCAGTGAAATAAAATGGCCTGCATTCAGTGATTTTAACTCAGATAACCATTATATCTACTACTGTGGGCAAGAATCACTTAGAAGAAATGAAGTAGCCATCACAGTCAATAAAACAGGCCAAAATGCAGTACTTGGGAGCAATTTCAAAAACAATAGAATGATCTCTGTTCGTTTCCAAGGCAAATCATTCAATATCATAGTAATCCAAATCTAAGCCCAATCAGTAATGCTGGAGAAGCTGAAGTTGAATGGTTCTATGAAGACCTACAGGACCTTCCAGAACACCCAAAAAAGATGCCCTGTGCATCATCATAGGGGACTGGAATGCAAAAGGATGAAGTTGAGAGATACCTGGAGTAACAGGCAAATTTGACCTTGGAGTACAGAATAAAGCAGGGCAAAGGCTAATTGAGTTTTGCCAAGAGAACACACTGATCATAGCAAACACCCTCTTCCAACACCACAAGAGAAGATTCTACACATGGACATCACCAGGTGGTCAATACTGAAATCAGACTGATTGTATTCTTTGCATCCAAAGATGGAGAAGCTCTACACAATCAGGATAAATAAAACCAGGAGCTGACTGTGGCTCAGGTCATGAACTTCTTATTGCCAAATTCAGACATAAATTGAAGAAAGTAGGGAAAACCACTATATCATTCAGGTATGACATAAATCAAATTCTTTAACAATTAAACAGTGGAAGTAACAAATAAATTCAAGGAATTATATATGATAGACAGAATGCCTGAGAACTATGGATGGAAGTTTGTGACATTTTACACGAGGGAGTAAAGTCGCTGTGGTATCGGACACCTTGCAACCCCATGGACTGAGCCTGCCAGACTTCTCTGTCCATGGGATTCTCCAGTCAAGAATACTGGAGTGGGTAGCCATTTCCTTCTCCAGGGGATCTTCCCAATCCAAGGATTGAACCCTGATCTCCCTCCCATATTACAGGCAGATTCTTTACCATCTGAGCCACCAGGGAAGCCCTATTATCTTAGTTCTTTGATAACTTGTATTGTCATTCTATATGCTTTAAATTTCTGCAGAAAATATTCTAAGGAAAAAAGCATTCAAAATATTCAAATGGCTTTTTTAAAAGAACATTTTCACTTATAATTCAGATTTATCTCTACAAAGCCTCACATGGAAATATCTCTAGGAAATTATGTTCAAAATTTGGCTTCTTCTATAGAACTAATGAGCTTTTCCTTGTCTGAATGTGATGGTGACTTATTCAATTATATAATCCTCTTTGCTGTGGCTTCTAGGGAGCTCAAAGGCAAATTTGAACACTCATAGTATTGATTAAAATGTTAGTATATATATATATATATATATATATATATATATTTAAGGTAATGTATGAGAAATTATCATTTACTACATATCTTTTGTCAGGCATGGTGCTAAGATAAGAAAAATAGTCTTTTAAAATTATTTTGTTTCCTGAATGAAACGTTTCATGCTAACTAGAGAAGATTGTTCTTACTACAGATGAGAAAAAGGGAAATTGGATGCCTTTCCCATGTTTAAATGGCAGTAAATAAGGAAGCTACTATTCAAACTTGGGTCTGGGTAGTAGCCCCTACACTGCAATCAGCCAGTACATTTTCTTCCTGTAACCTCTATTTTATCTTCTTTTCTTGCTCATATTACTTTTACTTATATTTTGCATTTTCTGGGCCTATTTATATTTTTCTTTAATCACAACTTTATTTTATTTATTTTTCTTTAAGATGCCTGCAATCTTCTCTAAAATAAAGTAGGGAGTAAACATATGTATAAACAATATTAAAACAACAATAAAAACAGTCCATAATTAACCAATGAGCAGCTAAGAACTTTGTACACTTCACCTTGCCCTCTGTTATGGGCTAAATTGTGTCCCCCAAAATGATGTGTTGAGGGCCTCACTCCAATACCTCAGGATGTGACCTTATTTAGAAATGAGGTCATAGCAGATGTGATGAGTTAAGATAGGTAATTCTGGAGTAAAGCAGGTTCTTATCCAGTATGTCCTTACAAGAAGAGAAGAGACACAGAGGCCGACATGCACAGCAAGAAGACATGTCAAGGGTCACAGAGCAAGACTGTGTGTGACAGAAAGGACACATGTTGATACAGGCAGAGACTGGAGTGATGAGAGCTCAGCTGGTAAAGAGTCTGCCTGCAATGCAGGAGACCCTGGTTTGATTCATGGTTCGGGAAGATCCCCTGGAGAGGGGATAGGCTACCCACTCCAGTATTCTTGGGCTACCCTGGTGGCTCAGACTAAAGAATCCACATGCAGTGTGGGAGACTTGGGTTCCATTCCTGGGTTGGGAAGATCCCCTGGAGGAGGGCATGGCAACCCACTCTAGTATTCTTGCCTGGAGAATCCCCATGGGCAGAGGAGCCTGGCGGGCTACAGTGCATGCGGTTGCAAACAGCTGGACACAGAAGTGACTACGCACAGCACAGCACATCTATAAGCTAGGGACTGACGAGGATTGCTAGCGACAAAAGCTGAGAGAAAGGCCTGCCGTGAATCTTCCCCTAGAGTCTTCAGAGAGAGCAGAGCCCTGCCAACATCCTGATTTTGGACTTTCAGACTTCAGGGCTGGAGATAATAAATATCCACTGTTTTAAACCCCCCAGTTTGCAATAGTTTGTCATGGCAACCCTAGGAAACTAAGACACTTCTTCAAAATGCTGCTAGAAGGCAGATCAAATTCCAGATACTACAAAGAAGACCAACTAAAGTCACTGTGGTAGCAGTTAGGAAAACTGGGACTGTGTTTATACATAATTGTTAGCTTTCCTGGCAGACACTTGGAGATATTGAATGAGCAACCCACTCCAGTATTCTCGCCTAGAGAATCCCATGGACAGAGGAACCTGGTGGGCTACAGTCCATAGGATCACAAACAGACAGGACTGAAGCTACTTAGCATGCATGCAAAGGGGAGAGAGAGAGAGAGAGGGAGAGAGAGAGAGAGAAATACATATGGAGTTAAAGTGGAAAACTACCTCATTAAGCCATGATTGTTGAGAAAAGTTGAGTGGCTCCAATATTAGTTATTATGCAGATGGGGCACAAATAACAGGACACAGTTCTCATGAATATCAGCTTGGCTCATTACAGAATCCAACTCTTTTCAGTTTACTGAATTTTAAAGGAAATTTTTGATATTCAATTAGGTAGCATTTGAATGGGGCAGTAGAACTGATTGCCTCAATTTATTACCTTAAAAACACAAAATAACCTCAGATATGCAGATGGCACCACCCTATGGCAGAAAGTGAAGAAGAACTAAAGAGCCTCTTGATGAAAGTCAAAGAAGAGAGTGAAAAAGTTGGCTTAAAGCTTGACATTCAGAAACCGGTCCCATCACTTGATGGCAAATAGATGGGGAAACAATGGAAACAGTGTCAGATTTTATCTTTTTTGGACTCCGAAATCACTGCAGATGGTGATTGCTGCCATGAAATTAAAAGATACTTACTCCTTGGAGGGAAAGTTATGACCAAACTAGATAGCATATTTAAAAGCAGAGACATTACTTTGTCAACAAAGGTCTGTCTAGTCAAGGCTATGGTTTTTCCAGTAGTCATGTATGGATCTGAGAGTTGGACTGTGAAGAAAGCTGAGTGCGGAAGAATTGATGCTTTTGAACTGTGGTGTTGGAGAAGACTCTTGAGAGTCCCTTGGACTGCAAGGAGATCCAACGAGTCCATCCTAAAGGAGATCATTCCTGGGTGTTCATTGGAAGGACTGAAGTTGAAGCTGAAACTTCAATACTTAGGCCACCTCATGTGAAGAGTTGACTCATAAGGAAAGACTCTAATGCTGGGAAGGATTGGGGGCAGGAGGAGAAGGGGATGACAGAGGATGAGATGGCTGGATGGTATCACCGACTCAATGGACATGGGTTTAAGGTGGACTCCGGGAGTTGGTGATGGACAGGAAAGCCTGGCGTGCTGCAATTCATGAGGTCGCAAAAAGTCGGACACAACTGAGCGACTGAACTGAACTGACACACATATTTACACACATACACACACATTCTATTGGTTTTGCTTCTCTGGAGAATACTAATAAAATGGCTGTTCTGAACAAAGAACTTACTTTAACAAGAAAAATGTGAAAAGCAATCAAAGAAAACTCAGAAAGTAGTATTTATTCTTGATATATTTTCTATAGGTCAATTTTGAATATATATAAAGTAGCTATTACAGAGTATGTTTCATGATAATGTCTTCTATTATTCTAATGAGAAGCACACACTGAATATACCCAAGTAGGAAGACTGAGGAAATATGAATGTTTGCTATTGTTTGGGGGAGCAGATTTGCTTGTTGAGGCCTTAGTATGTGTGTTTGCTCAAGTCACTCCTTGCATTCAGAATACCTTCCCTCCTAGTCATCCTTTGTGTAAATGGTATGCAACCTATTTTCTAAGGCTCAGTTCAATGGCTCTTCTGAGGGGAAATGCTGAATTCCTCTAGCTGAAAGTTGTCACTACCCTTTTTGATTCTGTTCCTCTTACAGTATTCATCACTTTATGTCCTGAAGTAGTTACTTGCATTTGTGTTGTTCCCACATCTGGAAATAACACTGATAAATCATAGTTTTCATCAGGGCCTGCAGTAGCTCCTTGCCTAAGATATCTTGACAAATACATACTGGATAAATAAACTTTCGTGGGTCATTTTGGTCTTTCGAGTTTAAGCTCTTTTCTCTAATTTGTCTGTAACAAGTGCCATAAGGAGTTTCTATCAGAGTGA